>JACEFZ010021529.1:192500-242167 GCA_014155875.1 Cepaea nemoralis | reverse complement strand
CCCCCACATCCGCCTTCCTCTCATTTCACTACATGTAACCTGCATTGTTATTTTCATATTTTTAACCCCTACATCCGCCCTACCTTGGCGTTTATCATGCACGTTACTATACATTACAGTGTTGTTTAGACAGTCTGCCCTGTCTGATCGCAGACTAATGATATGACCAAGGTCGGACAAGAGTTCAAGGCCAACGTCTGTAGTGTGGTACAGGAGGGGGAGGCTGACCACCTATCCCTGGTGTAGTCCGGTCTCCACAAATTAGATGGTCTTAACATCTAGAGTGTAGAGATTCTCTTCCACTCTGGGGTGTAGAGATTCTCTTCCACTCTGGGGTATAGATGTACTTAACAGTTTGGTAAGTCTTTTCTCTTATGCCGTGGCGTATAGAAGTACCATATGGTCTTCTTGAGTTTTCGTTTTCTACCCTGTCACGTTAAACTAACTGAAGTCTTGTTTAGTCTTTCCTCTTCTATTTGGAGTCCAGGAGTACACAACAGTCGTGTTTAGACTGTCGTAGTCTTGCTGGGGGTGCATATGTACCTTACTGTCTCCTTGTCTTTCCCCTTCTACCCTTGGGATATAGAGGTACCTTACAGTTTTATTGTCTTTCCTCTTCTAATCTGGGATTTACCGGTACATCACAACCTTGTTATCTTTCCTCTTTTACCCTGGGATGTAGATGTACCTTACAGTTTTATTGTCTTTCGTCTTCAACCGCGGGGTTATCGAGGTGCTTAACACTCTGTTGCTTTCCTCCACTATCCTGGGATGTAGAAGTACCTTACAGCCTTGTTGTCTTTCCTCTTCTATCCTGGAGTGTAGAGGTACCTTACAGTTTTGTTTAGTCTGTTTTATTTTTTCCTTACGCTCTGGAGTGTAGACGCATCTTACAGTCGTGTTGAGTCTTTCCTGATCATTTTCTACATAACTCTAATTTCTGTACTCGACTTCTGTTATTGGCCCGCACCATGCATTGCATCCGTCTTTTTCTTGTGGCTTTTATTGGCAATGTAGTGACACGTTGAAGGTGTCAATACCTCAACGTTTGTTGTCTTCTATTGTCAAGGGGCAGGCTTCTATTTATAATCAAAACTAGAGAGCATCTGTTGGATTTTCCCAGAATACGTGGTGGGAAACGAGCAGGTAGACAGGTTGGCTGGTCCGGCACCGCTCAGAGGGGTATTGGTGCATGATAAAGCAGATGTGGGTGAGGCCCTCTGGGATCGTGTGTAAGGTGCAGAAGGACAGATAAATTATCACGGCTTTGATTAAATGGTGGTACAGGGAGAGACCAGAGGATCTGACCGACACTCAAAACTCCGATGAAAGGCCAGACAGATACATAATAAGACTGCTACGGGTACCATTAGTATTGGGACTCTTCGCTGGCTGTTGCAGATAAGGATAGAGCACATAAGGAAATGTCCCGTGTGTTGTGATGTAGGTTCTTGACTCAACTCAACTCTTTTCAAGATTTTCTCAACATTTGTCTTTAAAGCATCAAAAGAAAAGAATGATCAAATCAGTCAGAAAGCCACCAACATCAGTTCAAGACGACTACCACATTATGGACAAACCAGAACGAGTCATTTTTCTACGCCTCAGAAAAGACCACAATAGATAACGCAACCAATGTTTCCAAAATTTAAGATTTGCGAATCAGCCATGTGCACGTGTAGATTGGCGTCGCAGACAGCAGATCCCATAATTCGAGACTGCCCAAAATACGACATATCTAGGCAAGCTTATGGCCTAGAGAAACGACAGCGGAAGATAAACTCTATGTACCTCTGAGTGCGCTAAAAAAAAAAGACAGTTGAATTCATACAAGACAGCATTGCACATATAGACAAATTTCAAGCGAAGGAAAGAAGAAGAGGAAGAATTCTCGACAACCACACCCTGGCTTCCTCCAGCTTGAGGTAAAAGGTTAAGTTTAGTTGAGTTCAGATTATAATAATTGCACCTGGGGAGTCGGGGTATTCTAGTGGCTAGACGCTTACCTGTCGTTTCGGTGGTCTTGGGTGCGATCCTCATCAGAGCAGTTTCAAATTTATAAACAGTGACCTGAGCTCCCAGATGGACCCAGCCTAAACTGGGAACCAGGAAATGTTTTCGGAAGTAAAGGTGGCCGGTGTGATACCGTCCACATCAGCCACTGAGTGCCGTTTGGTCTACAATATATTCTCAGTGCGGCTTAGGCGAGTAACCCGGAACTTAATTATTGTTTTTTTTTAAAACCCCGAATACGTCTTTGGGTGGACAGATCTCCTCTGTGGTAAATCCACCAGTGTCCACTAGTTGAATGACCAGCTTCCCTGCACACTTGGTGTGGTGCTCCTTCTGGGCGAAATCGATGTTTAATCTGAATGTCTGCATTCTGACTACTGACGCCGATTCATCCAGTTCAAAGTCCTCTTCTCGATCGACCACTCTAGGGGCGTTCATGATGTTGGCTAGATCCATTGACTGACCTTGCAGTGGCAGTTCTGGCGTATCACAGCTAAGGAAGCTTTAGAACAGCTGGTATACTGGCAGTGTCGGCCAGCTTATCAGCCTCTTTCATTGCCCACGACATACATATGTTGTGGCATGAAGAGAAGTGTGATTTACCAATGTGGACCTCTGTGTGGATTCACTCCATTACCTGCACACGAATCCTGCATAAACTATCTGGATCGTGCTCATACAGACAGGCAGGCAGGTAGGCGGGAACGCAGTTAGGCAGACAGACAGATATGAAGGTAGGCGGGAAGGCAGACAGACATACAGGCAGGTAGGCCGGAAGGCAGACAGGCGGTAGGTAGATCCGGAAGGCAAGCAGACAGTAGACAGATAGGTATACAAGCAGTAGTCAAGCAGACAGGCAGACAGGCGGGCGGACGGACGGACAGACAGGCAGTCTGGCAGACAGACAGACAGGCATAATATGTAGCAAATATATATTCAGTGTTTCTGGAGTAAACATGGCAAGGCCGAGAGAGGGAACATGCTGCATGGGCAACACATGTTCTCTGAATCCATGTCCAGGCATTGTGCGATGGAATTTTGGCCTAATTCCTCTATCGTCTATCAAGACGGCAAGGTGCCACTCACCTGAATCAAGGGTCAGACAGACCAACTTACCTGCGTTGTGAAGACTCCATCCTGGCACCAGAACTTCCTCTCGACGCCCCAGAAACAGCCCATACCTGGCGAGTGGTGGGACAAGGCACAGGTAAGATCATGAAGTCAATGTTGCCTGTTAGTATCTAGTTTCTGGGACATGGCAGATGTTGACTGCTGTTGTGTGGTTGCGCAGAAGTAAGTGCACTGGCTTACTAACTTAGTACTCAGTTCCATTCATATTAGTGGTAGCGATGAATATTTCCCTAGCAGTAAATAACTTGTTTATTTTATTTTATTTTATGGTAGCATGCATATTTCTATTATGCCTTAATGTAGTGACAGTAATGTCTTCCTCGTGTTTACATGTTTTGTTTTATTTTATGTATTTGATGATTAAGATTAGTCGTCGAAACGTCCATTGCTTTCTATAACTATTTTGTAAAGCTTACTTACTCCGTGTCCTTGATATATTATTGATCTTTTCTGTATCAACATAAGGGTGTGAGCCACAAATCATTTCACAATCACAGAAGTAGAAAAGCTGGGCTTGTGAACTAACAGGTTAGTTGCATATCCTTTACAGAATGTCGCAGTCAACTCCAGTATTTTTTGTTGTTTGTGATTTCTTGGCAAGTTTACGTTTAGTAGTTTGTCATTGCTTTATGAACGACCGACACTCATACCATTGTATGAAAATCAACGCAAGGCGGTCTGCTTCCAAATCGCCAGCCATGCGGGATTGCGAATTGCGTTTGTAACCCTTTCACCACAAGGAACTTAAATGTTACAAAACAGAGCTCAGAATGTCATGGGCGAGAGAATAATACAAATGCTGACATTCGACAAGATCTGAACATCGAAGACAACTAACGCCGTATGCCGAATTCAAGCAAGGCGTCATGTCTCAGAAACTAAATACTGTCACAGATTCAGTGCGAAACCAAAAGTAGGTTCGGGACCGAACAAACATGGCTGGGGATGACATGGGAAGTAGGGGTATGTCACAGTTTTGACCTCAAAGTTGTTAATACGGTAGCGGTCATGTATTATATATCAAATTAAAGGAGGATGCTTAGGAAAACCTACTGCATTGATATTTTAATCGAGACAACATTTCGCAATGACATTTCGGCGATTTATAAGCCTATGGTAGATATGGGCAGTCGCTTAAGTCGATTAATCATCCCATTGCAATTAATCAGTTAACCTTGTTAAATGTCTACTGGTTTCAAGGGAATAGTCATAGAAGGGGAGTTCCTGGAAGGGAAGAGGCAGCGGTCGACCAGCACGATGATGGACACAGGACATTGTAGACTGCTTGGACATGGGAACGCATGAGTCAGGGGAAGCTGGTGATGGATCGAGACATTTTCTGGAGACCGGGATGAGGGCGACGTTCTGCAAAAGGTCTGCTACATTATGATGCTTCAGATGAAAACCTTAAAAGTGTGATAGAAATTACAATAACCATGCCATTGTCTTGTATCCTGTCAATATTGTTGTTAGTGATTTCAAGAGTGTTAAGCATGTGGCACCACAGTGAAGACGAACACGGCGATGTCATAAGGATAGTTTAAGGATGGTCGACCCACTTTTGTCATTCACCAAAGTGGAGATTTGCGTTTTTTTTTTTTTTAAATCATTGAAGGGATGAAACTTATAGAAATTCACCGGCGAATGAAGGTCCAGTACGGTGATGCATGTCTGTCAGTCCAGCAAGTGTATGAGTGGAGTAGGAAGTTTCAAAACGGCGTGAGGTAAGCAGGTGGTGCATAAGTGCTTACACACATGACCAAAAGAATTTTTTTCTACAGGAATCCTTGCACTTTATCGAAGCTGGAGGAATTGCATTAAACGCAATGGTGACTACAGCGAAACATGATACATTTGTTCTGAACTTTTTCAGAATATGTTCAGCCAAAAAATTTAAAAAAAAAAAAACAGTGAAGGTTTTCATGTGAAGCCCCCTCGGAAAATAAAGTAAATGCACGTCCTAGGCCATGTCCTTATGGTCCTAAACCCATATTTGTATAAACCCTTCGGCATCCTGTGGATGATGTAGCCCGTATCGCGTGCCGTCTTTACTTCCCCAAACATTTCCCAGCACACATTTTTAGCTGGGTAGACCAGATCGTATTTAGAAATGCGAATCCGCCGATTTCTGATCGAACCGATGACTACCGGACCAGCAAGTGAGCGTCTAGCCACTATGCTGCCGCGCTTCCGCTGCATAATGACGAGTTGGAGTATGTTGCTGGCATGGTTACATCCCCTGCTAGACAAACAACAGATTTATTCCGAGCATGCTTACGAGCTCAGCAAACCGTGAGTGCAAGACGTTGGTGCTGATTGTTTACCATCTTTGTGGTGAATTTATGTGACTTACAATCTTGTAGTATAAAAAATTAGATTTTTCGGTATACCTCTTCCTAGGGAGGACATTGGGCAGTTTCTCTTGGTGACCGAAGTCTTGATCGATGTGAAATCTTCCCTTTAGAGCATGGGCAGGTTTCAGCTGATCACACCAGCGCGCGCGCGCGCCGAGACTTCGGAGTGACACTCGTCACAGAGTACCCCGCCTCGCTAGCCGCCCTCCCCCACGCTCCCAAATTATGTTGTGTACCCCCAGAATGCCGAAATCCGTGACACAAGAAGTTAAAGCTTCCTGAGTTGCACACACACACACACACACACACACACACACACACACACACACACACACATACACACACAAACGCGCATACGCACGCACGCACACATATACACATACACACACAGATGCGCGCTAGCATCTGTGTGAGTGTGTATTTGCGTGTGTGTGTGTAGACGGAGTGAGAGAGAGACAGAGAGAGACAGAGAGAGACAGAGAGAGAGAATACAGGAATGGAGCAGGATATATATATATATATATATATATATATATATATATATATATATATATATATATATATATATATATATATATACTAGCTTCCCGGCCCGGCTTCGCCCAGGCTCTGGCGGGGATCTATCTATCTATCTATGTATCTGTCTGTCTGCTTGTCTGTCTGTCTGTCTGTCTGACCCGGCCCGGTTTCGCCCAGCCCCTGGCGGGGAGCGTCTCATTAAATTCATATAAGTAGTCATTATACATTCAAATACATTCTCTAAGCGTACAGAGAATGCGTTCGGCCCCTGGGCCCTCGCAGCTAATTTATTGGTTGCAGCTAGAAAATTTCATTTAATGTTAGGATTATTTAGTTTTTTAAATGTTGACGTATAATTTTTCAGTTATGGTCGAACACCAAATTTGATGTCTAATGTAGTGCTTTTTGATAAACAATACTTTTTGTTTTTTTGTCTGGTGCGTACACAAATAAATCCGATGGTTTTCCAACGCGTGAGCAGGCCACATATAGCTGTCCATGTGTGAAGCACGGATTTTCCAAATTTAGTCCACACACTTGTAGCGATAGTCCCTGTGCTTTGTTGATCGTCATGGCAAATGCAAGTCGCACCGGAAACTGCAGGCGTTTGAATTCGAATGGCATGTCTGTTGGAATCATTGGGATGCGAGGCAACAGTACATAAAAGGATAGACTTCTTCTTTTTTTAGAAAAAAAAAAAAAACAACAACCTGCATTTTAACAGGCGTGCTGCGTGTAAGGTATGCATAAGGTATGCACACCCACAACATTGAATGAAAAATGTGATGTTGACACACACGCGGCCAACTCTTTTTAAAAAAACAAAAACAAAATCAAGAATATACCCATTTAATTGTGTACTGACCTTCTCTCCGCCAAGCGAACGGAAAAAACAAATGCTTAGATTACTTCAAAAGTTCCACTCCGAAAAAAGTACAGAAATAAAATTCTAACGTATCTAATCTAAAATAAATCCATTATTTTTAATGAACACTGGTTTTAAAAACATAAAAAGATGTGTTAGAAAATTTTCACTATTTAAATAGATGCATTACTTTTATAAAAATTATGAAAATGCCTTAAAGATTATATCATTATTTATTATAACTCATATGCCTGTAAATAACTATACACAGAAAGTTTATAAATCTTTGAAAACAATGCAACAATCTATACATAAAATAATAGTGATGTTATTAAAAGTTATGATGTAGCCCGTATCGCGTGCCGTCTTTACTTCCCCAAACATTTCCCAGCACACATTTTTAGCTGGGTAGACCAGATCGTATTTAGAAATGCGAATCCGCCGATTTCTGATCGAACCGATGACTACCGGACCAGCAAGTGAGCGTCTAGCCACTATGCTGCCGCGCTTCCGCTGCATAATGACGAGTTATCTTATGTTAAGTCCCCTTGATGGAAACGATAAATATTAGCTGCCCGGCCCGGCTTCGACCAGGCTCTGGCGGGGATCTATCTATCTATCTATCTATCTATCTATCTATCTATCTATCTATCTATCTATCTATCTATCTATCTATCTATCTATCTATCTATCTATCTATCTATCTATCTATCTATCTATCTATCTATCTATCTATCTATCTATCTATCTATCTATCTATCTATCTATCTATCTATCTATCTATCTATCTATCTATCTATCTATCTATCTATCTATCTATCTATCTATCTATCTATCTATCTATCTATCTATCTATCTATCTATCTATCTATCTATCTATCTATCTATCTATCTATCTATCTATCTATCTATCTATCTATCTATCTATCTATCTATCTATCTATCTATCTATCTATCTATCTATCTATCTATCTATCTATCTATCTATCTATCTATCTATCTATCTATCTATCTATCTATCTATCTATCTATCTATCTATCTATCTATCTATCTATCTATCTATCTATCTATCTATCTATCTATCTATCTATCTATCTATCTATCTATCTATCTATCTATCTATCTATCTATCTATCTATCTATCTATCTATCTATCTATCTATCTATCTATCTATCTATCTATCTATCTATCTATCTATCTATCTATCTATCTATCTATCTATCTATCTATCTATCTATCTATCTATCTATCTATCTATCTATCTATCTATCTATCTATCTATCTATCTATCTATCTATCTATCTATCTATCTATCTATCTATCTATCTATCTATCTATCTATCTATCTATCTATCTATCTATCTATCTATCTATCTATCTATCTATCTATCTATCTATCTATCTATCTATCTATCTATCTATCTATCTATCTATCTATCTATCTATCTATCTATCTATCTATCTATCTATCTATCTATCTATCTATCTATCTATCTATCTATCTATCTATCTATCTATCTATCTATCTATCTATCTATCTATCTATCTATCTATCTATCTATCTATCTATCTATCTATCTATCTATCTATCTATCTATCTATCTATCTATCTATCTATCTATCTATCTATCTATCTATCTATCTATCTATCTATCTATCTATCTATCTATCTATCTATCTATCTATCTATCTATCTATCTATCTATCTATCTATCTATCTATCTATCTATCTATCTATCTATCTATCTATCTATCTATCTATCTATCTATCTATCTATCTATCTATCTATCTATCTATCTATCTATCTATCTATCTATCTATCTATCTATCTATCTATCTATCTATCTATCTATCTATCTATCTATCTATCTATCTATCTATCTATCTATCTATCTATCTATCTATCTATCTATCTATCTATCTATCTATCTATCTATCTATCTATCTATCTATCTATCTATCTATCTATCTATCTATCTATCTATCTATCTATCTATCTATCTATCTATCTATCTATGTTCGGCCCGTTCCCGTTAAAAATATAGATAGAATAGAAGAATAGATAGAAAATATGATTGGAAGAGATCTATCTAAAGTAAACTTGGCTCCCGTTCCCGGACTATCTGTCTGTCTGTCAGTCTGTCTATCTGTCTGTCTATCTGTCTGTCTGACCTGGCCCGGCTGCACCTCATTTAATTCATATAGATTTCTATAGCCAGGGGACTTAACTTAAGATATAACAATGCTACTAAAAGTTATATCCCTTTTTGTCATATATTTTTATATTTTCTTATGTTCAGTCATGTAATTACAAAATTAAATTTTAGGAAGGTAATAGTTGATAGCTGATAGATAAAACTATCACAGTTGGTTGCACAGGAATGAAAGGAAAACGTGTAGAAAATTTCATCTCAATCGGTTGGACCGTTCGCGAACGCATAAAGGACCGACATACATACATACACACAACGATTTATATATATATATATATATATATATATATATATATATATATAGAGAGAGAGAGAGAGAGAGAGAGAGAGAGAGAGAGAGAGAGAGAGAGAGAGAGAGAGAGAGAGAGAGAGAGAGAGAGAGACGGGACAGACAGACAAACAGACAAACAGGCAGACAGACAGAATACTGAGAAGACCAATGGGACTTACAAATCGGGAGCTGCCCAACTTACCAAACAATGCCACCTCCATGTTGTTCGGAAAAGGTGGAACTGTAGGAGTACCCAGGACGGTGTGTGTAGAGTTCACAGCCATGGCTTCAGGCCGGCCTGCGTGCGAATAGAACCATGAAAAAAAAATCATATTTTTCTCTGTCTGACTATCAGATGTGGACGTATGGTTGTTAGCGCGTTATTTACAAACAAAGAGGTAGAGGTTCAGTCTACTTCACGACAAGGTACACTTAGACTCGTTAGATAAATACCGTTCATAAACAAACACACATGTATTCTTTGGCACTCTTAGAAATAGAAGAAAGAAGTGTTGTTTGTCCATCAAGAATGATGATGACCAATCATTTCATCCAGTGGGGTTGAAAGTATGGAGCCGTGAGTTCTAAGATGGCTGATAAGGCCTATTTTGGCTCGAAATGTTCTTTGACAATGTGGGCAAAAAATGCTTGACGTTCCAGGAGGAGGATCTCCTGCAGTGGTTTTTCTGTCCGGCTTTTTCTTCACCGCTCTTGCAGTCCTGGTTGCTTCACGTGTGACTGCACCCTTATGTAATGATGTACACCACGAATTACGGTCTTTAGCAGCAGTCTCCCAGGTGTCAAGATGAATTCCAAAAGCTTTCAGTGAGATTTTCAGCGTGTCTTTAAAGCGTTTCCTCTGGCCGCCTTGGGAGCGTTTACCACAACGCAGCTCGCCGTAAAAAATTTGTTTAGGGAGCCTGTGATATGGCATACGAGTTAAGTGACCAGCCCAGCGAATCTGATTTTTCATTAGTAGCGTGTGGATACTGGGCATTGTTCGTCTCTCTGGGCCCGACGCGCCGACTCTATCAAGTAGGGAACGTACATTCCAAGTTCCAATTGTCTAGAGAATATGGTTAGCGCTTTGATTTTTAAATGTTTTTACTTTGTTTGTATGTCCACCGCAGTATAGAGTACCCACCAACCGCGGCTAGCTAGTTAGGTAATGATGGAGCAGACAATTTTTAGGGCACCTTTTCTAGCCCCTTCCTCATGCTATGGAGGTGAGCAGTGCTTTCCTATGGAGAGCTGCTCAGTCACTCAGGGGGCTGCCGAATCCCACTGCTGCTCCGGTCAGTAGAAGACGACCATATGGCCTGAGCCGCCTGTGTGCAGGTCTGCGACTACGGCTGCCAGCGTACCCACGCCTGCAGTTTCGCCGCTCGCCCATCGCCACAGGGCTTGAAGGTGATATATGAAGTTGGATGAAGAATGACTTGCGCGATGAATTGGATTAAAGTGAAGAAGAGCTGCGCAATTCGTCGACCTAACTCTCTTGCCTGAGTCTATCTGAGTCCAGTGGCAAGACAAGTCAAGACGACATGACACGAATACAGGTGCAGTGGATGACGAGGGCGATCTACGTGCCTTGCCGTGCTCATTACGTTCCACAACGCTTTGCAAGTAAACGTCGTCTTGCCCGTTGAATCATCAGTGATTTCATCCGCGCAGTCTGCCGAATCCTGTCTTCACTTGCTGGGTAGGCACCACCGCTTGGTTTGACACCAAATCGGATACCCACGCCTGGTTTAGCCAGCCTCTCACAGATGTTGCCCTGGGGGTGGCCGCTGTCGCATGCTGACAGCTACTAGGAGCCACAGGCGTGAGCTGGGTGTCAGGCTTGGACCAGTGGGAGGATGGGTCCTGAAGAGGACATGAGAGTCATCCTTACCAAAGGTACTACCAATGCCTGACACCCCGTACCCCCCTGAAGGAATATGAGAAGAAAGAAGTAGGGATTAGAGGACACACTCGTTTATGAATACATGATGCTAGTCTCATAAGACTCGTTAGGAGGATGGATGATGGTAGAATACCAAAGGAAATCTTTTTTGTTGTTGTGAATTACAGATGGGTAGGAGATCTCATGGTCGGCCTCTACTATGATACAAAGATGTATGTAAGCGGGACATGATTGATACAGGCATTGATAATGCACATTGGGAGCAAGTTGCTGCCGAACATGTTGCATGGAGGGCAACTATCAGAAATGGAATAAAGACAATGGAGAAAATGATTGCAGATAAAGCACACACAGAGCGTAAGAGACGTAAGATGGTGCATGATGGTGGAAATGACCATGTTTTCACATGCATCCACTGTGTACGAACATTTACAGCGCGTATTGGCCTTATCAGCCACATTCGCCACCGCCATGGGTTGTAGTTATTAAGCCTTTTTGAAGCATAATGTACCAAACTATCGTCTGTCAAGACGGAAAGGTGCCATGTATACATATGTGTATAGTTCAACCGACATTCGATGAGAGATGTGGTAAATATCACGTCTGCCGCCTTGACTTCAAAGAAGAGTTCCGGGTACCCAGTTTAGCTGGAGGGGGTTTCTGGGAACAGGGGAGAGAGGGGGATAAAGAGGAGAGAGAGGGGAGAGAGAGAGAGAGAGAGAGAGAGAGAGAGAGAGAGAGAGAGAGAGAGAGAGAGAGAGAGAGGCACGATCTGGAGACTCAACACTGTTCTTTTAGCTGGAGAGGGTTTCTGAGAATAGGAGAGAGGGGGGATAGAGAGGAGAGAGAGGGGGAGGGGAGAAGAGAGAGAGAGAGAGAGAGGAGAGGCACGATCTGGAGACTTTAACACTGGTCTTTTAGCTGGAGAGGGTTTCTGAGAACAGGAAAGAGAGGAGAGACACGATCTGGAGACTATCTCCAGTCTTTCAGCTGCAAAGAGTTTCTGAAAACAGGACAGAGAGACGCGATCTGGATACTTCAACACCAGTCTTCTGACTGCTTGACCCTAATGAATGAATGAATGAATGAATGAATGAATGAATGAACGAACGAAGGAACGAATGAATGAATGAATGAATGAATGAATGAATGAATGAACACATGCATGCATGCATGAATGCATGAATGAATGAATGAATGAATGAGAAACATGCACTTTCTGTATGTTCCTATGCCAATGACGCCAATTCCTATAACAATGTTAGTGAGCTGCATATCCCTTACAGGACGTCGCAGTCAACCCTAGCATTTTTGGCTGTTTGTGATTTTCTTGGCAAATTTACGTTCAGTAAATCTGAAAGACTGGCATTCATCCCATTTTATGAAAACCAATACAGGGTGGTCTGCTGCCAAATCGCCCGCAACTGTGTTTCGAACGCTGTACAAATTGCCTCCGTAACCCCTTCAAAATATAGCAGACTTCTTTCTACAGCATTGACTGTTCCAAAATCTATGACGTCAACTCATATACCATCAACAACGTCAATTACAATCATAATCTCTGTTTTCATCAACGGTGACGTTTTTTTTTTTCATTTGAAAATGGTAGAAACACAATCCTTAACTTTCAATGTACACTTGTCCTACAGCGAGGCGCCGTCGTCATTGGGAGAGAGGGGGTGGGGATGGGGGGGGGGGGGGTTCTAATGCAGGCTTTCAGCTGCAATAGTAGCTAATTTCTTATCTAATCTCTGCTTCTATCCTCTACATCTACAAGTACCGATCATCATCATCATTATCATCTTCTTCCACTTTTGCCGTCAAGCGGCGTGGGGAGGGATACTTGACATTCCAGTGCCTGGATAGTGTCATTCCGTGTGATTGTACAATGTCTTTGGTGACTTCAATTCATTTTTTTCCCGAGCGTCCTCTTACTCTCGTATCAGATCTTCTTGGATGTAAGGCCAGTGCTGATAGAGTGGTAATTGGTGGTGTTGCATTCTAACGAGATGGCCGAACCATTTGATCTCCTGCCGTTCAGTATATGTGACAAAAGGTGTTGATCTCATTATCTGATAACATCATTTCTTACTCCGTCTCCGATAGTTAAGTTGGCAGCTGTCCTCAGACATCTCATCTCGCAGGTGTGGATTTTGCGTAAGTGTGATTTTAATAAGTATAGATTAACATTTGTAAATGTATTTCACACATTAAAGCTCAAACGTAAATCCTAAGTCAGTGACGTCAAATCTACAGCATTGTAGTATCTTCCACTTTAATTAACAATACAATAGTTCTTAGACCGTGTCGCGTTGTGTTATAACATGTTGGTATGGGAGCCGGTCGTTCAGAAAGCAATGGCAAACTACTGAACGTAAAAACTTGCCTAGTAGTACTAGTACATCGATAGCACCTGAAGAATGCTCGTGTTGGCTGCAACGTCCTGTAAGGAATATGCAAAATTTTTAAAAAATAAGTTCTTAGTATGAAATAACAAGTTTCGTTTTTGTTACTTCGGCGCCACAAATATAACAGCAGTCACTTTGAATGACAGCGGACATCCTCACACTAACCTGGTAAAGCTTCATTCTCGGGCACCATGACAGTTTTATACATTCTCATATCACGAAAGAAATCTCTCAAAGGTTTCTCAGCTGACACAAACACAGCACGTCCTATTCAGTGACAAATTAGACTTTGAATTGTTTCGCAAAATATCATATGACTGGGAGGTCAGAAATGAGGTTAAAGTTTTTGTTATCAGCACAATCTTACAAATGTGGTCGCTGGTATTCCGGGAAGCAGCTGGAACAAATCATGTTATCATGACAAAAATAAACATGTACATGGAACTGCTACAGGTCTGTGGTGAGATATGGCCATCACATTGTGTTGGCCTGAAAGCCCGGGAGAATAAATAGGTGGTCAGTCTTTTCCTGGGTTAGCGATGAGACGACGGCAGGAGTTGAACCCACGTCCAACCCGCTTAATGCGGGGATAAACTGTGGCACACGGCGGAGGGCTTGGCCGAGTGGCTAAGAATTCCGGGTTCGCTTTCGGGGCCCGGGTTCGAACCCTCGGTAAGATGTGGATATTTTACCCTGCACAGTTCGCGGCGACTGGGCTATGCAAGTGGCCTTAATTCCACAGGCTAAAGACCCCCCCCCCCCCCTTTTCCCCCTGTCCTACACCGCAAGACACTAAGTGGATGATAGTTGACAGACTGTGGCCCACTTTCGGAACCGTTTTGTTCGGCTGTGTCACGATTATGCCGACATTGTGAAAAACTAGTTATTGCTATAAGCGAATGACCGTGAAATGTGACAAGAAATCTTGACACAAGAACAACTCAGGCGAGTTTGGTGGATGGATGGAGAATGGATGGAGAATACTATACACACACACACATAGAGATAGTAACTGACTCAAAAAGCATGCCGAGGAAGGTGAGGACAGGCAGGCTTCGTGCAGAGTGGCTTGCCTCGCTTGGGAGGACACGGGTGGCAAACATCGCCTGGATCTTTTCTCCGGGGCATGCCGGTGTGCTGGAGAATGAACAGGCAGACAGATTGGCTGACCCTGCAAAACTTGGTGAATATTGATGCATGACAAGGCAGACGTGGTTGCGGCCTTGTGGAAGCACGTGCACACCTTGTAGGAACAAATGGATCACCATGGTCTGGCAAGAATGAGGCAGCGAGGAGTAACGAGGGGTTCTGGCCGACGCTCGAAGCTCGAACGGCGAGACGGACTTATAATAATCAGATTGCTACTGGCACTATTGGTGTTAGGATTATTCGCTGGCTGCTGAGGATGGGGACGGGGCGCCTATGGGAATGCCCCGAATGCTGTGATGTCGGTTCTTAAATCAATCAATCAATCAATCAGACGAGTTTCAAAACATACGGTTTGCCACAATGCTTTCTCGGTGTAGAAACAAAGGAAAACAAGAACACTTAGCTGAAACAACGAATAGATTCCTAATTCACAAACGGTACACAAGAACACCTAACTGAAACAACGAATAGATCCTAATTCACAAACGGACTTCCTGTTCACATTTCAAGGTCATTACAAAATGTTGCATGTTCTTTGCAGATTTTTGTGGACAACTGTAGGTTGATTTTCTAATCAAGTTTACAACGCTCAGTCAAGCTAATCAAGCAATTTTCTAATCAAGTTCGACCCTCAGAGGAAAGGCGAGACGGACATATAATCAGATTGCTACTGATACTTTTGGTGTTGGAACTCTTCGCTGGCTGCTGAGGATGAAGACGGGGCGCTTATGGGAATGCCCCGAATGCTGTGATGTCGGTTCCTAATCAATCAATCAATCAATCAATCAATCAATCAATCAAGTTTACGTTCGGTAGTTTGCCAGAGCTATCTGAACGAGAAGTCGACATTGATGTCCACTGACAATTGTGTGGAACTCACTACCCCGCCATCAGCGCACAAGAAGTTTATTCTCGGGCGCGACACATACCTCGGCTGCGGTAACCGCATTCAGATTCATTCTTCTTCAGCCCTCTATCGCCATTCAGGCATAGACCCTCTATCAACATGCTCCAAGCCTCCTGTCTTTAGCTGCCCCATGCCGCTCAGTCAATGCCCTTCCAATATTGTTCACGTCTGTTTCTACTTCTATTCTCCATGAGTGTTTAGGTCTTGCTCTATTTCTGTCGCCCTGTGATTTCCAGACT
Organism: Cepaea nemoralis; assembly: GCA_014155875.1. NCBI lineage: Eukaryota > Metazoa > Mollusca > Gastropoda > Stylommatophora > Helicidae > Cepaea > Cepaea nemoralis. The sequence goes on along the minus strand of JACEFZ010021529.1, from coordinate 226,189 downwards.
GTTCCCGGGTGTTCTCAGTGTATGGCCTGTCCAGTGCTCGCGTCTTTTCTTCACCTCTTTGTTCATTGGTGATTCTCTAGTCCTCTTCATGAGCTCCACTTTGGTGATTTTATCATACCATTTTACTCCAATGTTTTTCACTGGCCCCAAACAGTGAATGTTTGTAGTTCTTATTCTTCTGCTGCGTTCATCCGAAGTGGTTTTTTGCTTGCTTGCTTGCTTGTGTTCGTTGGCTTGAGCTCCAACGCGAAGTCCTGTATGTCGGATGAAGACATCCTGTTGTCCAACATCAGTGTGATGTCATACAGGACCTAGGGTTTGCGTGAGTATCCGTTGTCCCATGTCTGGCTTATTTGTGTGCAGACTGGTGGTTCCTCGCCGTACAGGCAGACACTCTCCGACTTCGGAGGAATCGGCGAGCCTACTGACTTTAGCCAGGACCCCGAAGGGACCTGTTGCCCAGGACGCTCGACGAGGACGCGTCAATAGGTCTTGGCCAGTATATAACCCGGCCCTGATGCCTTGGAAACACCTCTGCATCGCAAGTGTTTTTGTTTTTTTCCAGATGTGATTGCGGTGTATTGTCATGCACTCTTGGGCCTAGACCCTTAGGCCAACACATCCTACCTTTGCGTGCGTTTATGACCAGGTTAACATTCCTGGGGAATGTTTGTAGTTAATTTGTCATCTTTTCGTTGTTCTCCGTGTTTCTGAGACATACAGTAGTACTGATGTAACATCAGAATTAAATATTCTAATGTGTGTACTAAATTTAATATATTTTGACTAACACAAACGTCTTAGTGTTCCAAAAGCTACTTTAGCTTTCTGTTTTCCTATTCTGATCGATTTATCTTTTCCATCACCTTTGTTTACATTGCTGCCTAACTAAGTGTTTGATAAAGTTCATTATCTTTATAGAAATATGAATTCTTGAAGAATCTTTGAAGCCCGTAATTGCTATCTTTTAATCAGATAGCGGTGGGAACGATTAGTAGTATGACTCTTCGCTGGCTGTTGAACGAGGGGACGGAGCACGTATGGGAATGTCCTGAGTGCAGTGATGTCGGTTCTTAACTCAACTCAACTCAACTCAATTGCTATCTCTGTATATTTTGTATAACACAGTGGAAACAACCAATCATATCTCTTCTTAATTTTTCATAATATACTAGACCCTGAATACGAGTTCGATGTGTTTGTGTGTTTGTTATTTGATCTTTACACTGCGAAAGTGTTACTTGACGTCAAGAGAAGACAGATTGTTATTTGATCTTTACACTGCGAAAGTGTTACTTGACGTCAAGAGAAACCAGATTGTTATTTGATCTTTACACAGCGAAAGTGTTACTTGACGTCAAGAGAAACCAGATTGTTATTTGATCTTTACACACCGAAAGTGTTACTTGACGTCAAGAGAAACCAGATTGTTATTTGATCTTTACACAGCGAAAGTGTTACTTGACGTCAAGAGAAACCAGATTGTTATTTGATCTTTACACACCGAAAGTGTTACTTGACGTCAAGAGAAACCAGATTGTTATTTGATCTTTACACAGCGAAAGTGTTACTTGACGTCAAGAGAAACCAGATTGTTATTTGATCTTTACACACCGAAAGTGTTACTTGACGTCAAGAGAAACCAGATTGTTATTTGATCTTTACACAGCGAAAGTGTTACTTGACGTCAAGAGAAACCAGATTGTTATTTGATCTTTACACACCGAAAGTGTTACTTGACGTCAAGAGAAACCAGATTGTTATTTGATCTTACACTGCGAAAGTGTTACTTGACGTCAAGAGAAACCAGATTGTTATTTGATCTTTACACAGCGAAAGTGTTACTTGACGTCAAGAGAAACCAGATTGTTATTTGATCTTTACACACCGAAAGTGTTACTTGACGTCAAGAGAAACCAGATTGTTATTTGATCTTTACACTGCGAAAGTGTTACTTGACGTCAAGAGAAACCAGATTGTTATTTGATCTTTACACAGCGAAAGTGTTACTTGACGTCAAGAGAAACCAGATTGTTATTTGATCTTTACACACCGAAAGTGTTACTTGACGTCAAGAGAAACCAGATTGTTATTTGATCTTTACACAGCGAAAGTGTTACTTGACGTCAAGAGAAACCAGATTGTTATTTGATCTTTACACTGCGAAAGAGTTAATTGCTGTAAATAGAAAGCAGAATATTATTTGACCCATGCTTTGAAATATGCATTTCTTTAATCTGTGGTGTTATTTTAAAGTCTGTATAAGAATATTGTGAGTTCAGGTGGATGAACTGGTCTATCAGGTCTGTCCTTAGTACTCTTCTTTATGGCCGTGAAGCCTGTTCATCTTACTCAACCAAGAGAAACGTTTAAACATCTTTCATATGCGGTGTCTGCGAAGAATACTTGGTGTTAAGTGGAAAGATAAAATCACAAATACCGAAGTATAGGAAAAATCGGGTGGCTTGACGGTTTGATCCATGTTCAGTCTTCATAGACTAAGATGGATAGGACACATGAGGAGGATGGGCGACGGTAAAACACCAAAGGACATCAGTTTTTAGTGAATTACAGATGGGTGAAAGACCCCCTAGTTCGCCTCTACTACGGTACAAATATCTGTGTACGCGGGACATGATTGATACAGGCATTGATACTCAACCTTGGAAGCAAAGTCGCCTCTTTCGCGTTGCATGGAGGGAAAAGATCAGGAATGAAATAAAGGCAAAGGAGACAATGACTGCAGATAGGTCACACACTGAGCGTGACAGACATAAGATGGTGCGTGGGGATGTAAAAAAGTAAATGATCATGTGTTCACATGCATCCACTGTGGACGAACATTTATCGCGAGAATTAATCTGATCAGTCACATTCGCTACCGCCATGGGTTGTAGTTATTATGCCTATTTTGAAGCACAATGTCTATCGTCTGTCAAGAAGGCAGGGTGCCAGTACAGGTGGGTGAACGGCCCAGCCGAAAAACTTCTTTCTCGTTCCTTTTTCGTGAGGAGTGTATCATACTTAGTTTTACACCTCAGAGGACAGTGTGCTCACTTCAGGATGCATTTATGTAAGGTTTGCTTTCTCTAGACAGATTCCACCCAAGGTCAAGGTTTTTATCTACCGTGGATAGGTTTACTTTTCCTAACAAATTTGCCAGGGCAGCAGCTTTATGACCTACTTTTTGCGATGTCCAACAGCCATGGGATTTTTAACTTACACGGCTCGCACATGGGATCTCTTGTTGTTCGCCGTTATCTGGGAAGGCTAAGCATCTTATTTCACTACCCAATAGATCAGGGAGGCGTGTTATGTTATTACATACTACTGATTCTTGGACAAATTCCCAGCCCAATGCGGGAATCGAGCCTAATGCCTTATGGGCACCTCTCAGCCACGGTGTCCCCTGTCCTGGCTAGAAAAGACACCCTTTTATTAGGGGTGTCTTCTTGGTCTTGTAAATAGAGTACACTTGCTCGTTCAGCGAGGCGCTTGGAGGAGTACGTTAGAATCCATATAGGGCGAATATAGCTTTCAATTTATATTTTGTAGTATGTTTAGTAATCTCAATTTCTTTCCTCTACCTCTGTGAGTGCCTATCGATACATTTGGATTTATTGGAGAGAACAATAATGCAGGGGTATATGCCTGGGAAGAGAGGAAGAGGACGGCCAAAGAGAAGATGGGTGCAGGATGTGGCGGATGATCTCCAGATGCGGGACATCTTGCTTGTGATCGAGCAGTTTTCCGGAAGGTTGTTATGGCAGCGAGGTTCTGCAAATGACATGCTACTGAATGAATGAATGGATGAATAGGTGTACTCAACCTTTTTTGTGTCATGCACTCCTTCACCACATGTTCGAAATGTCACTTTCATATTTCCTCCTATAAATCCCCCTCCCCTAACAGTATAAGTACAAATGGAAGCTTAATTTAATAACACATACTAGAACAAGTCTAGACATCTACATAAAACGTGATTTGCCGCCTACTTACGTTATAGACGAATTTCAGAAAGGTGAGAAGTACAGAATCGTAAAGTATGGAGGGAAAAACAATATCAAGTAATCGTTTCTTGTATTAACGTGATCTTGAATAATCTTCATTCTCCCCACCCCAGAAACCCTAAAATTACCCGGCGGTGGGAGGGTGAATTCTCCACTGGTTGAGAACCACAGAATTAGAACGTCGCTGTTGTGACGAACATACTCTAGCGCCTGTCTTGTGAGGCATGCCCTAAAATGTGGACTGTAGGCTTCTGATGGCGAGTAACCAGTTGTTGTTGTTGTTGTTTTGTTTGTTTGTATGTTTTTTTTGGTTTTTATTTGTTGTTGTTTGTTTGTTTGTTTGTTTGTTTGTTTGTTTGTTGTTGTTTTTTTTGTGAGTTAACTTCTTCAGTATATCTTCATTACCCTATCTTAAGCCCAGTGTGCTGCTCTCGGCTTGTCTTTGCTAGGATGAAACATAACTGCAGCGTTAAGGCAACAATCCACATGTGCATCAACGACGACATGGATATCACCATGTTCCTTCGCGGCAATAAAAATCTCTGCGATCATATTTAGTAGATTTTTTTAACGCTTATTATATACAAAAACATTGTCTTTGTACATAGTAAATACAGCACATACTTCACTATACGTGTGACAACATTATAGTCTTGGCATAGTGTAACTACATACATATTACCTGATGATGATTATGAGGCACATGTTTATGGGCCAGTCAAAAATAGCCTTTTCTGGACGATCTGATAAGCTAATTACCGAATTTTTTTGCAAAAGATATATTATCGGTAATAAACTGCACTTCCTTTGAGATATTATCTATGACGTGAGTCACATCTGGAATTCTAAGACATCGCAATTAATTAAATGTAGTTTGGTAAAAGTTGATCCGAAGAACAATACCTTAATTAAATATCATGCTATACTTTTTTTTAAACACTAAGTATTATTAATCAGCCTTCATTCTACTCCAATATATTATTTTCATTGTTTCCCTTGTGTCTTAAAACATATATGTTTATGCCCCTTGACACTTTGATTTCATATTATGTGTTGTTTGACGGACACTGCACAGTTACGGCTTTCTGGTATAAATCCACTCTGTCCTCACACTCAACCTCTCGATGGACAATTAATATCGTCCGGATAACAGCATCGAAAAACGATGTTTTGATCTGGCATAAACGGTGTTAATTTCAATAGACGACAGTAGTTAGTGGGATATATATATATATATATATATATATATATATATATATATATATATATATATATATATATATTGTAACAGGATAGGTCGGGGTAGGACGTATGGATGTTACACGGTTATAATCAGAACCAGCTCCAGTCAGGCCACCAATGCAGATAGTCTCCTGACCCCACAAACACCGGGACTTTTCCTCCCACCCCACCCATTCAACACCGGGGCGCCACCTCTTCTGGGGGATTGTCCCCATAATGCGCCAGACACAACGTCCATTGAAATCAATTTTAACCGAATATTTATTAACTCAACACAGAACACACACAAATAGGTAATAGATCATGAAGATGTAGTATTCCAGGAGTAGATCACTAGTTCGTCACTATCATGGGATAGTACGACATCATTGGGCTACTAAACAACTGTCCACCGTCTGTAGTTTGGAATACCCTCACAGGCTTCTTTCGGGTTTGTGTTCCAAGTATGAAGTCTTGGTGACGTTAAGATATCCCTGTTCGTTCTCCAAACGCGGTCATTCAGACAATGTTGTCCTGATAGATGACTCCCACGGATATATCTCGATAAGGAAGGTATGAGTAGTGGTGTGCACTATCTCCAACTCTCGAGTGGTTGTCAAGTCCCACTGGGAACACAATAGTCTCAGTTGGGTGGCGGTGCTCCTGTCTGGATGCCACTCTTAACTCACGTACTGGTGCCAGAAGATCTCCAATCCTCAGTTACGCAACATAACGACACGGGGTATTACTGATAAATCCTACTTTGTCCAGTCACATCGATACCCAGTAATGATGGTGCCATGTAGAGACAGTTCAATTAAATGCCACACGGTGATGCCAAGTAGCAGGACAGAGAAAATGACGCAATAATACATTTGCGACAAAATCGTGAAACCAATATCTAGGAGTATCGAAGGGGCTGACGTATAACGGAGATCACGTCAGAATTGTTGTCAATAACAACAAGTATTCGGATCATAGAGCTCCAACAGAGAAGCAGCACGTTGAAGTTGTCTGGATCTTAGAAACATATTTACTGGCAGGACAACCGTACTCATGGCCAACATAGATTAGCAAAGAGAACCAGAATAAGATGGCATCTTATATAGCAAGATAAATATTTTGGACAGATGCAGAATATAAGAACAAGACTTAGAATGTCACAGAAGAAGGACACTTTGGCAACCTTATAGAGGACAGAAGGACTGCGATACGAACTTGATAGTTGTCAGTGACTAGCATAGTCAACAGTTGATTATTCGTACTTAATATTTTGATGACAGTCCCGTCTGGAAATCACAGACACGGTCGAAATCTATTATGAATTTTGAATTATATGATTGATCATGCAGCACGACAATGTGGGCAAATAAACTAAGCCTCATCAACTAGTTTACCGGCCTTCGACTCTTTCATTACTGTTCCGTTGATGCTTCATGCACATTTGCTGGATTGTGTCTGCAACCCTGGACCTTGTTTTATTCGAGCTTATTTGTTGAAGTTATGTTAGATACATCGCAGCAGATGACTATATGAACACTATACACCTTACTTGACTTCCTAGTGTCTTAGTAGGTGGTAGTTCGGCGATGATTAGGTGAGTGGTAGAAAACTTGGCACGCGGTAACGCTGTACATTACTTCAGAGCGGGTAAGCAAGCGTAGACACCTATCGTTGCCACCCCTCCTACTCCATACGAGAAAGCTGCCCCTTATAAGATAAAACTGCCATCTTTACAACCTTCAGATCCGGTTGAGTGTCTTCAATCACTTTGGAGACGGTCTGGGGGGAGCGCCTGTCGCAGAATAAACTTGTTAATTCGATCAATGACAGACTAGACCCGACCTTAGTCTGCAAAAACAGCAACCCTTTGAAGTTGTAGGGAATGAGATCAAAGTGAGTCACGTCGCGATGTCTGCACACGGTCGACAATTTGTTGACAGGTTGTTGTTCGAGAGACGTGCACTGGCGTCATCTGTCTGCAGGGCGGGAATCGGCCGTTGAAAGTGATGGACAGAATGTCTGCCAGAGGTCGGAAGGATTCTGTGATATGGGGGAAAGGTCTCTGGCTCACAGACAGCCAGGATCTTTGTTGTATGAGACAAAGAATTTCCCAGATGAAGTGAACTTGACAGCGAATTGACTCCGGTTAGTCTAGAAACAGGAGGACAAAGCCAGATTCTGGACTGATTGGCGTCTGGACTTTTTGGTGACGTCACTCAAGCACCCATTATAAAACCCAGTTGCGGTAAACAGGTGGAGGGAGTCGAGAAAAACATTCTGAAGTGTTAGGATCGGTGCATTATTCCGAGTTGTGTTACATGAGAGAGACTATGATGTCTAAGTGGTGATAGTTATCCGCGGACATAGATCCAGTCTGATTGCATAGTTTCTCGAGTAGCAACTGAAATAGGCATATGGTAGGCTATTTATAATATCTAATTTAAGAGTATGATTAGGAATAGAGTACAGTGCTGTGCGGTGATCTAATGTATTATAGGTGCAGTGATATAATGTATTATGATTAGTGATAGAATGTTCTATTAGTGCGGTGCTAGAAAGTATCATAGGAGCGTCGGCACTGGTATCCTATTGTGTGGCTTCAACTAGCTTGTGTGATATATCATTTTACTCAGGGAGTTGAGGACAATGTAGTGGAATAATAATTAGAGAGATTAAAGATGGTTGAGAGGGGGAAGAGGTATGTGAAATGGTAGGATCTTCCAGTAGGGCATCTGCTGGGTTTCTACCCGTTCCTTTATTCTTTCCTGGTGTTGCCATGTCTCAGATCATATGATTGAGTTATTTGGCCGTATGACAGAGATCGGATCTCTGTTATAGATCTGAGTGCTGTTATTGGCCTACACTTACCTAATTCCGGCCAGGACTGAGTTGCCCTCACCATAGTATTCTCTATTCTACAGGTTCCATTTACAGGTCCACGTATGTGTGCTCTGATTTTCAACAGTGAAGCTAACACAATTTTAGAAGATGATGGCTCAGAATTTGAAGACAGAAGTTGCTGAGAGGCCGCTACATTGGGCTTATACCCAAGTTGGTTTGCGGGAACCTGGCTTCTGCTGAGCAGGACATGCTGATGAGATTATGATTAGCAAGTGATAGTGGTATCATTGAACAGTCAGATCATTGTAGAGATACACTATTGATACCAGGAACATTCACACCAAAGTTATACTGATACAGAGAACATTTAGACTGTGGTGTTAATATGGGGAATCTTTACAACCAGTGACACTAGATCCATTGAGATTTCCCCAATAACAGTGACAATAGGGTTAGAATTTTCTGATTAACAATGAGTTAAATAACCGAGGAAATTCATAGTGTGAATCAGATTGAAGACTCTCATTGGACAGTATTTGTCATGGGTGTCCAAGCATCCTAGTGGTTCAAGAGACAACGGAGGAAGTCTTCACGTGACCGGAGGAGCATCACCTGGGTGAGGCTACTTGTATGGGATACATGGTGCTGGTGTGTTTTCAGCACAGGGATGAGAATGACTATACTCCTGAACACTGATCTGAGTCTATAGACACTTTAGAGTACACGTCACACATTCTACACCTTATACACACACACACACACACACACACACACACACACACACACACACACACACACACACACACACACACACACACACACTTCTCCTACATATACTCTTTGCTTTAATAAATTTCTTGTTTTTATTTGTTGCGGCTAGAGTTGTCAAGTATGTTATGTTGGGGAAGAATGAGAGGGGGCATGATCCAGGGGTGAGTAAGAGTGAGAGGAAGGTGTCTTCAGATTGAAGGAGTGTGTGGACAGGAGTCTGCTGGATATCTCCAGGATAGAGATATTGGATTAAAAAATAATGTGGGTGTTGATTCCCTTCACTCCAGGGACGACACTAAAGTGGTAAAGAAGAACAAGTAACTACTACGACATTCATTCTTTACACACACGACAGCGCCCACCACGGGTCTATCTCCTCATCGACTGCTGGGCCTTAATATATATATGATTTCAATCAAGCTGGGCAATCTTAATTATCATTGGGTCCGCCACGACAGCTCACAACACACTGACGTCACCAGTTTTAGTGCGTTGCCTACGATGACGTTCTTGTGTATTTCTCGGTTAGGGGATTTCCCCCTAGCATTTTACACTAGATTACATGACGTCATTCTGCGGAAATTAAGTGTCCATATGAACCCGTTTAGCCCCCTGATCAGGGTTACTTGAAGCCATGGGTGCAGGTGGTGGATGACGTTGAAGAGCAGCCGACAGATAGTTGTAGGTTATGGTCTTCAGCTTCACGACGGATGGCAGAGGATCTCTTTTTTGGGAGACAATGGCTACAGTCATCGACCAGTATGGTCACTGCTAGGAAGGAAAGCAATGGCAAACTACCTTCTTTACAGATGCCAAGAATATCATGTACTGTAGTCTTATCGATAATCAGAAAGACCTAGAAGCAAATACCTGGATGGCTTGGCCACGTGGCATGGTCGAGACAGGAACACAGAGCCGATCCACGACTCTGGTGATCGAGTGAGATGGCAGAACATGACCGCCCACGCTTACCGGCATGGCACATGATGGATGGATGAACAAGATGTTCTGTACTTCACGAATCGATAAGAACCACGTTATTCCCAAAAGAAGCCAAATCTTTTGGGAGGTTTTTCTGACCTGGGATCTCCCGTCGCCAAATGGAGTCAGGAGATTCTCGGCCCGACAAAATGCCGAAAGGACAGATATACAGGGGATTTCGTCACACACACATACACCCACACTCACACCCACCCACCCACCCACACACACACACACATATATATATATATATATAATATATATATATTATATATATATATATATATTATATATATATCTATATATATATATATATATATATATATATATATATATATATATATATATATATATGACTTGTTATTACCCGGTGTATGGTACAACGAGAATTACTGCATGGATGTGATTCAGCAGACTCCAGAGTGGCTGAATCTGTGACAAGGGAAGGGTTCATCTATAAGAGAAAGATTCGATTTTAATAAAAGGGTTAATCTACTAGAGAAAGATCCAACTATGAGAGAAAGAATCTTCAACTAGAGAATGTTGCACATATATGAGAAAGATGCATCTCCAGGAGAAAGATCTATCTAGAGACCCGGGCTAGCGCGTCTACCTGCGAAGCCAGATCAGTGATTAGGCAAATCCAGCTAAAATGGGTACAAGGACTTTCTTGGGAAGTAAGAGCGATCTGTGTGCTCCACCACCAGTCGAGACCCATGGGGGTCCCAGTGGCGAATGGTAAAGCCGTTCGCCTCCAGCTCCGAAGATCTTGGGTTCTTTTTCGAACTTCATCATTCGCCTCAATGGGGAAGTTTTGTCGGAGACCCTGTAACTAGAGAGTTCGTGCTCTGTTCGCCCACTTCGGCAGGCGACAAACTGCTCTACATTAAGAGATTGAGCCATTAGGGATAAACCCCGGTGATTATTGGACGTAGACAGTAAAGGCGTCTTCGGGCACGTTATGAGAAAAATAAACTAGAAAATCTGGTGACAACTAGTAAAATTGATGGGAATAGAATACAGGAAGGGCAGAGAGATAAACACCAGGATGGTTTGGCCTATGGCATAATCGAGACAAGAACGCAGACCTGATCCAAGACTCTTGTTATCGTATGAGATGACGAAGCATGACCGCCCATACTTATCGCCCTGACACATAATGATGATTTCAAGCCCGTATTTCCACAAGTCATTTCCTGGACCCTGTGTATATTACAGTTGGTGGAATTTTGAGTTGTAATTCGATTTGAAGCAATGAACTTCCGAATGCAAATTATGATCTTAAATATAGTCTACAGAAATGAGCTTGTTAAACAGCGGGTTTTGAGATCGTATGCTAAGAGTTAACGGCGCAGTGGCTTGGGAGATAGTGAGACTCGCAGTTTCATAATCCCCCGGTATACCCAGACGAGTGTTCGAAATTAGCTGCGGTTAATTTAGAAGCAACTGCGCTAGCTCGCTTTGAACTCAAGCGTATTCCTGACACACTACTTCCTGTAGCACTGGACTGAATACTGCGTGTGGATTATCGTTCCATAATACCAGTGTCCCTCGCCATCAGGCGAACCCACTCCAACTTCATAAGTACTTGTAATGTACATTCCCAAGTCAAGGACGAGAAGTCAACATTCTTATCCAACTGTCCGGTGTAGGGTTGAACCTCTTACCTCGGCATCAGCACACTGGATGTTTATTTGGTATGAGACGTTTGCAGTTCAGAAAGCAATGTAGAACTACCGACCATAAAATTTCCTAGTAGAACACATACAGCAAACAAATACCGGTGTCGATTGTAACATTCTATAAATGACTTGAAACAAACTGTTGTAACATTCTATAAATGACTTGCAACAAACTATAAGTCTAACCGAGCAGTGAACTTCCAACTACTATTACAAACCAAAATACGAAATATACTCTCAACAGTAAGCTTGTGTAAAGGAACTTCTTGATCCCATACCCTTAGAGTTAACATTACAACGACTAAAAACGCAGACTCCAGCTTAAAACGACTGTTTGCAATGTATTTGTGAATTTCCTGGATGACTAAAATCCTTTCAATTTCCCCAAACCGGGTGTGTTTTTATGCTCTCGATCTCTCGTGACGCGACGAGATTATTAGAGACTACAAAGCGACAACTGAGGGAAAAACAGACGCGGTTGCGATAAAACAGATCCCTGCCAGTAGCCACGTCTTGTTCTGGCCCGGAAACTAAAATAGTCGGGGTTGATGTTTTTGTTATTGATGATGCAGTGGTACTAGTGCTTTTGCCTTCCGGCCCAGTGATATGCATATGGTTAACTTTTCCATCAGCTACGCTGGTAATGTCACTACTCCATCACGAAGAATTGCGATTCTTGTAATTTCCTAACCTGAATATTTTGTAGTTCTGAGCAACTCCATCAAAGCGGCGGTCACGGTCGATCTTCTCTTCATTGGCCAGACGTTTGTGTATCCAGGCCGTCCCTCGGGATACGGCGTGACATGCTTGTCTGTGCGGCACACACACCTGAATCATCCGTGTCTCTGCCGGGAGCTGTTAGTGTAGTAGCTAGGGAGCTACACTGATAGTGTCATGAGGGCGATTGGACGAGGGTTCGACATCTGTGTTCGTCGTCCGCTAACAGAGGAAAAGACGGGCCTCATATTACTCCGTGTACTCAGTCGAATAAAATGTGATGGCAATATTACATCACGGATTCATTACAGGTTACGGCTTTGGGATATGTGTTTTTAAACGCTTTTCTATTATATTATATTCCTACCTCACTTCCTGTTGACTTTTGACCTTGGTAAGCCAAGTTGCCGTTATTCGGTGTGAAAGTCGTCGTCTTCTTCGTCCCTCTGTCGAGGGGAGGACATCATACGTAGTTATGCACCTGAATGATCAATGCGTTCGATGTCAGGTTGCATTGTGTATTGTTTGCTTCTTCTAGACAGATTCCATACAAAGTAACTTGTTCGAGCGACCCGTGGGCAGATTTATCTTTCCTTATATGTTCACAAGGCGGCGGTCTTACATTTCAACTGCGTCGGATTGTTAACATTCGCAGCTTATGCATTGGGCATTCTGATTTGCATCCTTATCTCAGAAGGCAAGGTATCCGACCTCACTACCCAAGAGATCAGGGGGGCGTGTGATATCATTAGGTACCAATGGTTTTTGGACAAATGCCCAGCCTTTTACTGGGGTCGAACCCGGACCTTCTGAGCCAAAAGTGGAAAGCGCAACATCTCAGCCAAGGGAACCCCAGTGGATTCTATCTCATATTATATTGCTACTTTACGGAAGCTCTGTGACTTGTTCGGTGTGCCATGTAAAGAACACGCTAGCCTATGCAATCACAATAAATTAATAAACTATAGAAACGTATTAAGAAATTTCCTATTTGCGTATCAATCAATCAATCATGTGCCATGCCGGAAAGCGTGGGCGGTCATGATTCGCCATTTCACTCGATCACCAGAGTCGTGATCAGCTCAGTGTTCCTGTCTCGTCCATGCCATGTGGTCAAGCCATCCAGGTATTTTCCTCTCGGTCTTCCTCTTGGTCTGTTTCCCTTCGATCTTGCCAGCTGTCGCTAAGTTCTCCAGTCCATTTCTTCTCATAACATGTCCAAAAAATGTTGACTGTCTACGTCTAATTTCTCTAATCAATCTACGATTTTCATTTGTCTCTTGTAGTACTTGGTCATTGGTTTTTCTATCTGTCCATGGTATTCTTTGCATTTTCCTCAGAAACCACATTTCTGCAGCCATCAGATGTTTTTCAGCTTGACTGCACATTGTCCAAGTTTCACATCCATACAAAAGAACAGGCTCTATGTATCCCCTCAACACTCTTTTTCTCGTTTCAATTGACATCATTTTATTGGTCAGAATGTTTTTCATCTTGCTAAAGGCTACTTTCGCAATGGCGATTCTTGTTCTAATCTCTTCAGGGCATCTGCCATCAGATGTTATGACTGTTCCGAGATAATTGAACCGATTCACTTGTTGAAGAATATTCCCATTTACTTGTATATTACATTGTGGTACTTCGTTCTTCCTAGTGACGACCATAACCTGTGTCTTCCTACAATTTAATTCCAACCCCAGCTGCTCACTGTGTACAACCACAGCGTCTACTAATTGTTGCAGATCCTGTGCATTGTCTGCAATCAATACTGTATCATCTGCATATCTAATGTTATTTATGTTTCGTCCTCCAATGCTGATTCAATTTAGGTCTTCTACATTTCTGAAAATATTTTCACTGTATAGGGAAAAAAGATCTGGAGACATTACACATCCCTGCCTAACACCTCTCTTAATAGGTTGGTATTGTCCTACTTCATTATCAATCCTTATGGCAGCTTGTTGTTTCCAATATATGTTTTTCATAAGTCTAATGTCTTTCCCATCAATTTGTAGATCTGCAAGCATATCCACAATGTTGACATGTCTAACTCTATCAAAAGCCTTTGTGTAGTCAATAAAGCAAAGATGTATATCCTTGTTTACTTCTAAAGCACGTTCAATAACAGTTCGCAGCATATACACAGCATTTACTGTACCCTTTCCTTCTACAAAACCACATTGTTCTTCCCCGTATTTGCGTATACAGACTCTAATAACTGTCCTGTTATTTTCCCGAGAGGAAGTTGGAATCAACAAGCACATCTTTAAACTTATTATCTGTTGGGATTATTGACTGACTTTGGTCTACACTCCTCTCTTCTGTCTTCCCTTCCATATATCTATTTCTTTCACTCTCTCTGTTATTCTCTCAACACATACTCAGACAACAGTTCCTTTCAACAATAAATAAAAGATTTATTAATAAAAACTATGTCTGGTGTATGTATGGATATTGTCTATGTAGTTGGTATGTTCTTCTAGTGTGGCTGCCAGATAAGATGTTGATAGATAGTCTCCGTGTCTTCTCTCGTCTCTTCTCTCGGCTAAAGTACAGGACGGTACATAGATACAACAGAATGGTCTCACCCTGAATGCTCCGTCTGCTTGAGTCTGTAGATATATCCGGTCTTTTTTTTGTAATGAAAAATGTTCACCACTGTATCAATGTACTTAAACCGATCACTATATGCTGTCAGCTTAAACTGAATGTTCGTTGCTTTCTATAGCGTTCTTAATTCCATCCTGGAAAACACATCGAGTTCCAGTATTCTCTATTTTGTCCTTAAAGTTCTACAACTGATAGTTCGTATGGTATAGGCACTTTGGTATGCACTTGCAACTCTTCGATACTGAGTCATTTGAGTCTTTTTGTTTTTAGTTTGTATGATCTCTATTTTCCGTTCTCTGTCCTCCTGACTTATTACGATACACTTCTTTTCTTTCCTTTCTTATGCACACGTGTCGTGCTTTATACTTTAAAGTGCTTTCTTGTGGGTTATCAACACTGAGTGATCTTGACCACAGCCATCTGTGTTATATCTTAGTTGATAAGTCTCGCACTGGTATGGGACACCTGTGTGATATACATTTAATAATGAGATCTGTGTCTGCTTCCTCTTCTCTCCTATGTGAGTGTCTTTCCTCCAGCCGAATGAAAAGGCTTCCGAAAAAACCCACTCTGACATAGGATAGAAATTCACCTAACGTCTATACTATTCCTACTAATAGAAAGCAATGTTAAATGCACTTCACGCACATCTATATTCCTATGCTAAAACTATACTCTAATATATTAATACCTTATTTAGGCATCTATGTTCATGGAATCGAAAAAACACTTAGCGAATAACACACTACTATCCCCTCTTGTCCATCATTAGGGACGTGTATTTCTATTCCCACTCAGGAACATATCTCCTTCAGTTCATGTTTGGAACACACACAAACTCCCACAAAGACGTGGACACTCTTATAGGTCATTTTGCCGCATAGTTCCTTGACCTTGCTTGACACCTCAAGTCCATACTTCATTGTCACCGTTAGTGGAAAATTACAGATCTGAAATTTTTCCGTATTCATACATCCAGACCGCAATATGCTGTCCAATAATGCTGTCTGCCTGTGGCGCAAACCCATTTTTCCACGCGACAGGTTACCTGTGCTGTTGGCGGCCCCTTCTGTGTCTTGACCTATAAACACATGCGCCTGGTCACTCCGTTGTTGTTTACCCTTACTGCTTCGTTTGTTAACCCTTCTTCTACCTGGTTAGTCGGTGTATACAGTCGTCTATCTGGGAATCATTAACTCTCAGTATTCCACGACATAGGCCCCCTCTTAAGAGATTAGACCGCGTTGAATCTTTCTCACTGTAGGTTTGATTCCCATGATCCACAACCCTAGTCTTCTTCCTCCGGAGCTGGATGTCTGGATAAGGAATCTGCTCATACATTCTCCTTACCAAGGATGTATTCCACTGTGAAGTCCAGTTGCAGCAACAACGTCCATCACATCCACCGTGCGTTGAGCTTCTGCGAAGTAGCTATGACCATCACGTGTTGAAGATATGATTGGGTCCTCACATGGCTAACCTCATTATCCAGTAGGCGCTCTAATTGACACCCTACTATACTACTCACGACTGAAACTAGTGTTGGCTCATCGCTCCTGTACGTCCGGTCGACCTCCTTTCCACTGGCGTAAGCGATGGCTCACAATACAGATGGATCGTCCCATCCTGATTGTAACACTGCTTCCATGTCCTCTTGGTTTCCCCCGGCTTTGTCTCTGGGGATGTTCCACCTCGTCCTCGATGGACCGAGTCGTCTTTCCCAAATCTCCTGGACTTTTGCTTCCAGGACCATCTTGGGCGATATTGTATCTGGCCAGCCAATCTTAGGTTGGAGTCCTGGGTAATTCTCGCTTTTCCCGACGTTACCGACCCCTTCTGAACTTGGTTACCGGTGAAACTTTCACTCTTGTCCTTTCCCAGACTTGTGATTTCCCTCCTCCTGTCGTTGGGTAAATCTGACCTATCACGTACTGTCCCATAGGCCCTCCTATGTTGTACTGGCGATCTCTGGTCTTCGTCTGGACTGGTAACCTTTGTCCCAATGGCTGCCATCACCATAAGTGCGAGCTTTGCTCCCGGATCTCTCTTCATATTTCCTAATGAGATGTCTAGGGAGATTTTTCTTCTCTTCCCCGATCCTTATTTTGTAGATGTTCTTGGACACCACCTTTTCCACAGGATAAGGTCCTTTCCATCCTACTTGGAGTATATTGGTCTCTGCTGGACTCCACACTTCCACTTTGTCTTCCACTTTAAGAGCTAGTTTCCTCTTAATTCGCTTGTTGGGTGGTGCTTTCTGGCACTCCGAACAAGACTTCAACCACCGGCGTACATCTCCGGTCATTCCTGGCCAGCAATAATGGCCGGAAATTTGCTGCAAGGTCTCTCTGACACCCATATGTCGATTCTCGCCTATGATGTGTCCACTCTGAAGAATGTGAGGACGGTGGGTCTCTGGAACCACCCACTGCTCGTGCAGGTTATCTCCCCTCCCAGCTCTCCGATAGAGTAGTTGATTCTTCAGAAAGTACTGTCCCCGTTCTGGTGGCTCAGCACTTCTTTGCAGCTTCCTGTAGCAAGGATGCAACGTAGTATCCTTCCTCTGGGCAGTATGCAATTCTCCTATCCCTGAGTTGTCGCATAGTGTCTCTGCCTCTTTTTCCTTCCCTTGAGATCCACTGACTACTGTTCCCTTTTGGGCTGGCTGTTTGGGCATCCCCAAAAAGACATATTTCGTGCCAATGATCATGGGAAATAAGGAGTCAGATAATACAGCAGCTGGAATAATGCCCGTGACGTACCTGGATTTAATCTCCACCTTGGCGATTGGCAGCGTCATGGTAACAGCACTCCTCATTGCCGGCTGTATTTCTATGGTCTCCCCTGTAAGTTGGTCTGGGCTTACCAAGCTGGCGTCCACCACCGCTTCCCCATCCAAACCGGTATCGTAGAGACAAGCAACCTGTTGGTCATTTACTTCAATCAGTTCAACCACAGGTGGTCTCTCTTGGTCCTGAGTGCCTTTCATCTCCTTGACCGTTTTCCCTTGCCTTCCTCTGTTAATTCCTCGAGGTTGGTTATGCGATTGGCGTCGTTTGCCTTGCATCTGCAGTCCACAGTATTATGTGTTATCGACTGGCAGTGTGTGCACCCTGTTCCCTTCCTAGGTTTCCGTGTGTCCTTTTTGTTCCTTTCTCCTTCGCCGACCTCAGCCTTGTCTGTGATCACCGAATGTAGGAATCACTTTGCATGCTGCGAAGTAAGAACTTTTAGGTTTCGATCTGCAGTCCTTCGTGTTATGAGATGGTACCTTGCAGAATGAACACCACCTCTCCGACCACTGTCGTTTCGCTTGAGAATTCGAGGTGCTCTGGTTTCCTACCTTCACCTTCTCTGAACTCTCCTCTGTGTGCTTTATATAAGGTTCCACTTTTTCTCCTTCCCAGTTTTAGATTTCTTTTTCTCTGGTTTCTCCTGACCTTTGGTTTGTGTACTTAGTTCCTCAGTTTCACCATGTACTTCCACGAACCTTTCCGCCAGCTTATTCACAACATCAATCCGTTCCGCCCTTGTTCTCCCAAGAAGGTTCTGAGAGGTTTCGACATTTGCTTTCGCATCTGGTCGACCACCATCATCTCTTCGAGACTCTCATAATCCCTCTTGAATTCTGCCAAGTCCATCCATTTTCTGGAGATAGGATTTCAGCCTTAGACTGTAGGCGGCGAATAGTTCTCCCGGCTCTCGTCTAGACGATCTAAACTTCTTCCTATACGTTTGTGCTGTGATGTCAAAATGTTTCATCAAAGCGGCTTTTAATTCCTCGTAATTATTTTCCTGTCCTGGTGGTAAGCGTGTGTACACCTCAAATCCCGAACCTATTAATCCCTGGGATAATTTAAGAGCCCACCTGCTCCTATCCAGCCCCATAGCGACTGACATTGCTTCAAAGCGAGATGCGTACTGGTCAAAGCGTTCCTTAGACTGATCGTAGACAGCTAAGGGAAACTTCATGGCATGGTAACCATGTCCACTCATGTGGGTTGCATCAGGTGACGAAGAACTTCCTTCCACTCCATCTATTTCTCCCTTAGTTTGTGTCTTGAGTTCTAGCTCTTTCATGCGGTATTCATGTTCTCTGATCTTTGTGGCTTCTTCTGCTTCCAACTGGGCCTTACGATCTTCCCTTTCTGCTTGACGAAATTCTCGCTCTCTTTCCTGTATGTAATCAGTTAAGTCTGAACCAGCCAACCCAATTTCCTCTCCGTTTGCCCTCAGTTCGGCTGTAGTTAGTTTGGGTGTGGCCATAGTTACAGCAGGTAAGTCAGCACGTTGAATAAAGACACCTCAAGGCAGTAAAGAAGTACTCACTATAAACTTATATTCTACCTAGAACCTATATCATTTATCTATGTCTATCTAATATTATAACTCTACAACACCACACAGTACATCACAACCACTCTCTCATCCACAATAGGAGATATAGGATAAAGACTTATGTAGACGTGTGACCGTGTGACTAGGTATGTAATGTGTCTTACCACCTATCCACATTCACCCTGTCTGGAACTTTCTCACTGTAAAGTCACCCGCATTAATGAAATGTTTCTACCATAAATGTAATGGCACCATATATCCAATGGACGTACTTCCATTAAAAGTCATCAATATATACTTCTATTTATTCCAATCAGTATGTCCCAACATGCAGGTACTCCGCTATGCCTGTGCCAATATGCAAGTACCCCTTTATGCATATGCCATGTTATGCCTTCAGGTCATATGGGTATTATTTCCTACCCCGCTGCTCCACCAATTATGTCCTGTTATTTTCCCGAGAGGACGTTGGAATCAACAAGCACATCTTTAAACTTATTATCTGTTGGGATTATTGACTGACTTTGGTCTACACTCCTCTCTTCTGTCTTCCCTTCCATATATCTATTTCTTTCACTCTCTCTGTTATTCTCTCAACACATACTCAGACAACAGTTCCTTTCAACAATAAATAAAAGATTTATTAATAAAAACTATGTCTGGTGTATGTATGGATATTGTCTATGTAGTTGGTATGTTCTTCTAGTGTGGCTGCCAGATAAGATGTTGATAGATAGTCTCCGTGTCTTCTCTCGTCTCTTCTCTCGGCTAAAGTACAGGACGGTACATAGATACAACAGAACGGTCTCACCCTGAATGCTCCGTCTGCTTCAGTCTGTAGATATATCCGGTTTTTTTTTGTAATGAAAAATGTTCACCACTGTATCAATGTACTTAAACCGATCACTATATGCTGTCAGCTTAAACTGAATGTTCGTTGCTTTCTTATAGCGTTCTTAATTCCATCCTGGAAAACACATCGAGTTTCTAGTATTCTCTATTTTTGTCCTGTAAAAGTTCTACACTGGATAGTTCGTAATTGGTATAGGCATTTGGTATGCACCTTGCAACTCTTCGATACTGAGTCATTTGAGTCTTTTGTTTTTAGTTTGAATGATCTCTATTTTCCGTTCTCTGTCCTCCTGACTTATTACGATGACACTTCTTTTCTTTCCTTTCTTATGCACAAGTGTCGTGCTTTATTACTTTAAAGTGCTTTCTTGTGGGTTATCAACACTGAGTGATCTTGACCACAGCCATCTGTGTTATATCTTAGTTGATAAGTCTCGCACTGGTATGGGAACCTGTGTGATATACATTTAATAATGAGATCTGTGTCTGCTTCCTCTTCTCTCCTATGTGAGTGTCTTTTCCTCCAGCCGAAATGAAAAGGCTTCCGAAAAAAACCCACTCTGACATAGGATAGAAGATTCACCTAACGTCTATACTATTCCTACTAATAGAAAGCAATGTTAAATGCACTTCACGCACATCTATATTCCTATGCTAAAACTATACTCTAATATATTAATACCTTATTTAGGCATCTATGTTCCTGGAATCGAAAAACACTTAGCGAATAACACACTACTATCCCCTCTTTCCATCATTAGGGACGTGTATTTCTATTCCCACTCAGGAACATATCTCCTTCAGTTCAGTTTGGAACACACACTAAACTCCCACAAAGACGTGGACACTCTTTATAGGTCATTTTGCCGCATAGTCCTTGACCTTGCTTGACACCTCAAGTCCATACTTCATTGTCACCGTTAGTGGAAAATTACAGATCTGAAATTTTTCCGTTATTCATACATCCAGACCGCAATATGCTGTCCAATAATGCTGTCTGCCTTTGGCGCAAACCCATTTTTCCACGCGACAGGTTACCTGTGCTGTTGGCGGCCCCTTCTGTGTCTTGACCTATAAACACATGCGCCTGGTCACTCCGTTGTTGTTTACCCTTACTGCTTCGTTTGTTAACCCTTCTTCTACCTGGTTAGTCGGTGTATACAGTCGTCTATCTGGGAATCATTAACTCTCAGTATTCCACGACAATAACGCAACACGAAAATATTCATCCGCACAAATAAGCGCTTATAGAAATGTTGTGCGAGTCCTGTTCTTTTATACGGAAATGAATGTTGCACAATGACTAATGAAATACTGAGGCTATTGGAGATGGTGAAGATGTGGCTTTTTCAGAAGAATATTGAGAAATATTGCAGACAGAGAAGGAAACAAATATAGAAAGCTGCAAGTCATTCGTCAAAGCCATAGCAACAGATACATGCAATTTATAAGTCAAAGGAACATATAAATGCAATTTATGAGGCTTGCCGACAGAAGAGGCCGCGGTAGCCGAGTAATTAGCGCGCTTGCCTTCCGACCCGGCAGTCATATGTTCGAGTTCCCGTCGAGGCGGGAAACCTAACACTCACGCTGACCTAGAATAAAATGGTCAATAGAAAATGTTCTAAGAATTAAAGGCCATTGCCGTAATACTGACCATGTCAGCCAACGAGTGCCCGTTCTCTCAAATATATTGGGCTACAGCTATATAGAAAATACCCCTCAAGGAGTAGAAAAGGCCCTGTGCTGTTTACTTGACTGACCATACACCCAGACGCCTCTGGACGTGGAGCAGGTTCCTTTACAATATGTAAAGTTAGCTGCATATTCTTTAACTACAGAACACATTCTTTAACTATATATGCATATTATTTAACTATATATGCATATTCTTTAACCCATATATGCATATTCTTTAATCATACATGCATATTCTTTAACTACAGAACTGTTGCCCTGATCAGTCATGCAAGTAAAAGTCTACTAAATATCATGGTGGGAAGACTTCGTAAGAAAATGGAAGAAGAAATTAACGTGAAATCAAGCTGGATTTAGGCACAAAAGAGGAACAAGAGATCACATACTCAACATGTGTTTAATAATAGAGAAGTGTAGAGAATTTAATGTAAACCTATTCTATGTTTTGTGGACTTTTCAAAGGCATTTGATTGTGTACAACATCAGAAACTTTGGGACAACATGAGGAATATGGGCTTTCCATCACATGTAATACAACTCATTAAGATGCTCTTTCTAGACCAACAAGCAGCGGTTAGAATAGATGACGAGACATAAGATTGGTTTGACATCAAGCAAGGAGTCCGTCAGGGCTGTGTGATGTCCCCAGTGGCGTCACTGGGGTTGGTGTCACCCAGTGCGGTAAACTCTTGGTGTCACCCCTCTAGACTTTCACCATGGTCTTCTTCCGAGTGTTCCTGTACCATATATTGTATATCGCATATAGTAATGTTTGTAAAATAAGTCAAAAAGTTAATAAGGACATAAGAAAGAAAACAAATTGAACAATATAACTTCAATACTTCAGGTAAAACATAAATAAAGAACTTCGACAAACTCGGACAAAGTTAAATTTTTGTTATTTTGCTATGTCTGCTTTGTCAAATTTGCAATTTTTTTTATTTTGGTGTCACCCCTTGATGGTGTCACCCGGTGCGGCCCGCACCCCCCGCACCCCCCTAGTGACGCCCCTGGATGTCCCCCCTATTTGTTTAACCTGTACGCCGAAAATATAATGAGAAAATTTAAATATTGAGCACAACCCACCACTGGCAACGCTGATCGCATTCTGGTATGAACCTAAGGCCCATCCACGTCAATATGGAAGCACTATACTCGAGTTTCGCTCTCGTTTGAGCTCGTTAGTAGTGCATATCCCTGACCGGATCTGGAAACAAGCCCCGGATCACGCGTGTGAAGCGGGTGTGTAACCACGCGGCACACACTGGACACGCCAAAGACAGGAGCAATATGATGACCTAAATATCGGTGGTCATGAAATACCAGAGATTCGATATGCTGATGATTCGAATTACTATCCACATCACTGAATGGTAAAGAAAAACTAATAACCCAATCCAAAAGAATAATAAAAATCACAACTTTTTCTTAACATAGAAAAAAACACAGATAATGCATACAGGTAAAACTAATATGAAGGAAAAAAAATATGTTAATGAGGAAAACTTGGAAGTGGTGGACAATTGCGAAAATCTAGGGTCATTAATTACCAACAGTGTTGACATAATAAAGGAAATTAAAAGACGAATATCTATTGCTCTTCAAAACCTAAAACACCTAAGTAAATTGGGGCGTGGGACAGATAGACATACACAAATTCGAATTTTAAGAACATACGCCTGTGAGACCTGGACACTTACTAAACAAACTGAACAGCGCATAAATGCCTTTGAATATAAATGTTATAGATGGGTTTTAAAAATATCTTGGATACAGAAAATAACAAATGCATCCATACGATAAGATCTGAATATTGAAGAAGATGTGCTACGGAAGACCATAAAACAAAGAAAATTGAAATATTTTATTCACTTGAAATGTCATGAATGTTTGGAGAGAACAAAAATGGACGGGTAAATGCCCGGGAAGAGAGGAAGAGGAAGGCCAAAGAGAAGATGGTTGTAGGATGTGGCAGATGAACTCCAGATGGGTGTATCGGAAGCGGAACATTTTGCTTATGATCAGAAGTTTTCCTCAAGGTTATTATGGGAGCGAGGTTCAGCAAAGAACATGCTACTGAATGAACGAACGAATGAATGCACATTCTTTACAGGATGTCATAGTCAACTCTAGCATTTTTGAATATTTATAAATTAAAAGGCAAGCTCACATTCAGTAGCTACCATTGCTTTCTGAACGACCTACATTCATTCCACTGGTAAAAATCAACAAAGGCGGTCTGCTTCCAAATTGTCTGCAGCTGGTGGCTCAAAATATTTACAGAAATGTGCCATATTCAACATACATTATTAACAAACTACTTCATTAACATTTTTTCTAAAAAATAACACGACATGCCCAAAGTATAGTTATTGTGAGTGCATTAATTTCGTTTAGTTGTTCTGATTTTGAACGCAATATGTGGAATAGCGAATCGCATTATTTACCCCTTCGCCATAACTCCGGCTGACTATATTTACTTACTATATGTGTTGTACTCCTCAGGGAGTGGGAAATGTGCCTTTACTTTTCTCAACAGAGGAGGTAGAATACAGAAATTAGCCTATGTTGGAAAACACTTGTAGTCCATGTACCCAACAGGATAAGAGCACCCACTTAAACTTCCGGTGCTCTGATGGCAGGGTTGGGAGCTTAAATTTCTACACCAGCATTAAGTTAGACATTATAAGTTGACTTCTCGTTCAGAAAGCTCTGGCAAACTATAGAACAGTAGAATTTCCTATAAAATAACGGGGTTATTGCAACGTCCTGCAAATTACATGCGACAGTAAGGAAAACGCTACTAAAGAGAGCAAGGGGAGGACAAGGAGAAGTGTGACTAGACAGTTTAACACAGAGGAAGACAATGAAAAGTGTGAATAGACAGTTTAACAAAGAGGAAGTCAAGCAAACGTTTTATAGACAGTTTAACACAGAGGGATAAAAGGACACCTTTTGTGTCCATCTCTCTTTCCACGTGCACCATAAGACTAGGATGGGCAACATGTGTGAATAGACAGTTTAACGCAAAGGAAGACAAGGAGAAGTGTGAATAGACAGTTTAACACAGAGGAAGTCAAGGAAAAGTGTGAAAAGACAGTTTAACACAGAGGAAAACAAAGAGAAGTGTGAATATACAGATTAACACAGAGGAAGTCAAGGAAAAGTGTGAAAAGACAGTTTAACACAGAGGAAGACAAGGAGAAGTGTGAATATACAGATTAACACAGAGGAAGACAAGGAAAAGTGTGAATAAACAGTGCAGCACAGAGGAAGACAAGGAAAAGTGTGAATAGACAGATTAACACAGAGGAAGACAAGGAAAAGTGTGAATAAACAGTGTAGCACAGAGGAAGACAAGGAGAAGTGTGAATAGACAGTTTAACACAGAGGAAGTCAAGGAAAAGTGTGAATAGACAGATTAACACAGAGAAAGACAAGGAGAAGTGTGAATAGACAGATTAACACAGAGAAAGACAAGGAGAAGTGTGAATAGACAGTGTAGCACAGAGGAAGACAAGGAAAAGTGTGAATAGACAGATTAACACAGAGGAAAACAAGGAAAAGTGTGAATATACAGATTAACACAGAGGAAGACAAGGAGAAGTGTGAATAGACAGATTAACACAGAGAAAGACAAGGAAAAGTGTGAATAGACAGTGTAGCACAGAGGAAGACAAGGAAAAGTGTGAATAGACAGATTAACACAGAGGAAAACAAGGAAAAGTGTGAATATACAGATTAACACAGAGGAAGACAAGGAGAAGTGTGAATAGACAGTGTAGCACAGGGGAAGACAAGGAAAAGTGTGAATAGACAGATTAACACAGAGGAAAACAAGGAAAAGTGTGAATAGACAGATTAACACAGAGGAAGACAAGGAAAAGTGTGAATAGACAGATTAACACAGAGGAAGACAAGGAGAAGTGTGAATAGACAGTGTAGCACAGAGGAAGACAAGGAAAAGTGTGAATAGACAGTTTAACACAGAGGAAGACAAGGAGAAGTGTGAATAGACAGATTAACACAGAGGAAGACAAGGAAAAGTGTGAATAGACAGTGTAGCACAGAGGAAGACAAGGAAAAGTGTGAATAGACAGTTTAACACAGAGGAAGACAAGGAGAAGTGTGAATAGACAGATTAACACAGAGGAAGACAAGGAGAAGTGTGAATAGACAGTGTAGCACAGAGGAAGACAAGGAAAAGTGTGAATAGACAGTTTAACACAGAGGAAGACAAGGAGAAGTGTGAATAGACAGTTTAACACACAGGAAGACAAGGAACAATGTACATAGTTTATCAATCTGGGCCATAAATAACAATAATATAAGCAACAGATAAAAGGCAGGACAACTGGGGCAAGATAATTATGGAGGGAAGTGTACTGGGAAGGCGGAGAAGGGAAAGAACATGGATTCCAGATATCATAGATAATTTACACGTGACGGCATCACAAGTTGCACATCTGGCTTTCCTTCGTTTGTAACTCAAGCGTAGTCCATACATTTGCTACTATTTCTGGTGCACTGGACCGATGTTTGCGTATGGACCAGCTATCCCTATTACTAGTGTCCCTCGCCATCAGGCGAACCCACACCGAGTTCAGAGGTGACATCTGGCTTTTGGCAGAGAGGAATTTCGAAACAGTTCGGTGTGAAGAGTTCTGCACTGGGGAGACCATTGAACGAATTAACACAAACTTCATCAAAATACCCGATGACAGAGGTGATTGTGGAGTCATGTTTGCAGTTTTCTGCTTCTGACAAGAAACACTTAGAAGAAGACGACGTGCTCAAAATATGGGTTTTGTGAATGCATTAATCTCGTTTAGTAATTATGTTTTCATTGCTAGTTTGTCAAGGTATTCTTTATGTTGTCATGTTGTCTGTCGGTGATATTCGCTGCGGGATTTCTTACACGCAAGTTTCCAACGCATTAACTGATTAAGTATCATGGGATCATTAATAATCTTAAGCGACTTCCCGAATATATCAATGGCTTATATACAATAGTTTTCCCTAAGCTTTAATTGGATATATAATACATCATATCTGCTCATTGTTTCAAAGAGTCAGCTGGTGAGATTGGAGCGCATACAGAACGAGGCTATGCGGGTCATTCTGGAATGCACCAGAGACACCCCAGTGGTGTGTATGCGGTACATCCTTGGTTTGTTGACTGTTGCTGGTAGACACAAGGTGATGCAAGCGAAGGCATACCTCAGAGTAGCTGCTGACACAGATCACCCGTTGCATGAGGCGCTGGACGCAGTTAAGGACCAGCGACTGATAAGAGGGAAATCATGGATGGCTCAGGCGGAGGATACGATCAGGCAGGTGTGCCCCTTGGAGAACATTAGGCGAGGAGAGGAGTGGGTCAGAGTGCCAGCGGAGCAGTCAGACTTGTGCAGAGTTATAATCACATTGAGCCGGGAGTGCAGGGAGTGGCCAACAGGGGCCACGGAAGTGGAATTCCAGCAACTAATACAGGATAATGCTCGCCCGGGTGATGTGATTATCTACACAGATGGTTAGGTGTTGAGAGGTAGTAGAAGTGCCTGGGGTTTCCTGGCAAAGGTTAATGGTCGAAGTTTGGTGCAGGAGAGCCTGGCATATGATACCACAACATCTAGCTTAAGAATGGGGGTGGAGGCAGTCAGTGTAGCTTTCCGCTGAATGGAGAATACGATACACACACATCGTGATTGTAACTGACTCAGAAAGCATGCTGAATAGGGTGAGGACTGGCAAGCTTCGTGCCGAGTGGCTTG
The DNA here is from genome assembly GCA_014155875.1 of Cepaea nemoralis. Classification (NCBI taxonomy): domain Eukaryota; kingdom Metazoa; phylum Mollusca; class Gastropoda; order Stylommatophora; family Helicidae; genus Cepaea; species Cepaea nemoralis. The sequence goes on along the minus strand of JACEFZ010021529.1, from coordinate 198,694 downwards.
CTTCGCTTCGGAGGTCACGGGTGGCAAGCATCGTCTGGATATTTTCTCCGGGGCATGCTGGCGTGTTGGGGAATGAACAGGCGGAGAGATTGGCTGGTTCGCCAAAACTTGGTGGAGCATTGATGCATGACAAGGCAGACGTGGTTGCGACCTTGTGGGAGCACGTGTACACCTCGGAGGAGCAAATGGATCACCATGGTCTGGCAAGAATGCGACAGCATGGAGTGACGAGGGGATCTGGCCGATGCTCGACGCTTAGAGGAAAGGCGAGATGCACATATAATCAGATTGCTACTGGTACTATTGGGGTTGGAACTCTTCGCTGGCTTTTGAGGATGGGGACGGAGCGCTTATGGGAATGCCCCGAATGCTGTGATGTCGTTCCTAAATCAATCAATCAATCAATCAATCAATCAATCAATCAATCTGCTACCATATTGATAACTTTTAAGTCATAACTGTCATACACCTTTACCCTTCCTATTTTCCGTCTTCCGTGTTTGTTTTGTCTAAGTCTACTGTTTGTTTGGCAGTGCATCTGTTAATTTGTTCATTCTGTTGCTTGCTCAAAACGCACACTTTCACACCATATCATATAAATGTTACATGTTGTGACAAAACGTCAGTGGCCCATGTCCTCATGCTTTCTTTGATTTTGGGTAAACAGGGGGAAACAGCTTTCGGGAACCCTCAGTTCTCTTGTTCGCTCAATCACCATGGAAGTTAGTTCTCTGGGATACTTTAACAACACGATCTTTTTAATAGAACGATTAGATATATGTCTTGTCTTGGGGGAAAACCCGATAGGGCGCCTTACACCAAATACACACCAGTGCAACTTCTGGTGCAATTCATGTCCGTTCCAAGACCTACAGTTTGGTATTTGCAGCATGTCAATTTAATTCAAAGATTAGGACAAAAGTGCAGCCTTCTACTGGGGAATGGAAAGGTAATAATTGGGGTTTGTTTAATACTGCTAGACCTTGGTCTATAAAGCGAACTGGTTGTCTCGACTAGTGAGACGAATTGGCGAAACGGCAGTCTTGCCATATTGGGACTGGGTTGACCGTTGGCCAATCTAGCTAAGCGTCTTGTTCTTGGCATTGCCTGGGAACGAATCTGAGCAATATAGCTTCCCAGATGATTTCACTTGTTCTTGGCAGCAGATGGGCGGGGGCTATCTTTCCTCCTACGGCCTGAACTCTGCATACGGTCTTATTTCATTGGAAGATAATCAGTATATGGCTACGGTATGCCGAAAGGAGGGAAGGGCTTCGTGGGGATGGGTTCCACCCATCTATGATCTATCATCTTGAGCCGGAAGAGGGTATCCACTGGGCTATCTCTTTCATCTTTTAGCGGATAGGGTGGCCGGGTGAAATGAATAGTTACTGGTCGATAAGATCATCTAGTTCTACGTGTAGGGTGAGGCACTGCCGGTACATTGCGGCGACAGCTCAGGCAAGAGCAGCGGCCGGAAGGAGTAGTTTCTTCTTTCCTATGCTTGCTGAGAATAGGGAACTACACTTCTTTCCATGCAGACCCACTACTATAATATTAGTTAAGCACATTAGGAAATGCACACAATTACGCACACCACACCACAAGAGCTTTGTCGTGAGAAAGGCATGATTTGAAAGTGAGAGGGAAGCCGGGAAACGAATGTGCACAATAATAATAAAGGCATGGTATGAGTGTAGAGAGTGAGTCTTGTATGCAAAGAGTTCATAAGGTCAAACGACAGGACATCGTCAAGCTGAAGGCCTAGTCTAGGAAAGACGCCGCTAATCCAAGACCTCTTGTCAGGTCAGGCCAATTCAAGCAGGTTTCTTGATTAGTCCTATTATGTAGATATTTTGTTTTAACAACTGATATGCTGAGACCAGTAGGAGTCTCCATGTCGGCTGTACCTGAAGTTTACGCTGGAGGCTTTCACTATTGTTTGTCATCTCCAGGGTCCTCCTATTTTGGACGTGATTAAATCGGACAGTATCAACAGAGCTTCTATGCTAAAGCTATATACTCCTGATGAAGCCAGGTCAAGGTATTGGCCATACCACACATGGTGCTACTAACTCTGAGAGAGAGGCAAGGTTGATCTTGGGCAAATGACAATTTGCGGTGATGGCGCATCTCAAGTCCTTTCAGCGACATAGGCTCGAGAGCAGTTAGTTTCTTGGCTGGGCCTACGCATGATTATCCTGCATACCCATTTTGTACAGGACAGTGAAAGGCACCTATCCATTACACCTTCATGAACAATTCCCATTATTTGAAATCATAATTCATTTCCTAATCATTGAAAACCTTGTGCCAAATGAACTTAATTGACTATGAATAGAAGTCCTCACAAACCAGTGGCTTTGGTTTTACAGCGGCCTGTTGTTTCTACGGGGAAAGGAAAGAACTGAAGATGGTGCGGTGAGTTGTATGTGGACTGACCGGACAGTGTATTAAGCTCGGTCTGTGAAGAAAAGCTACCTGAGGCTCTGTGCTTGAACTTTATCCTTATTGTGTCTGTTTAGAACTATCTGTTTTAACCGCCTTGATGTTTTCCTGTGCTGTTCTTTATTAATTTAATAAATCACGTTTTAGTTTACTCCAACGATCACCGTGTTATCTATGGATCAGCCAGAAAGACACGTCAGGGAATAGGTCCCGAGGTCGAAAGAGAGAGCGACAGTGAGTCCGGGGAACGGAGGAGGGTTGGCAAGCAAAGACCTATCCCAGCCAGGGCTATAGAATAGTACTGAAACATTGTGACAGGAGATTTGATACCCTCCACGTAGCTTGTTACACATGTCCTTGGCAGGAGGGTACGATCAACACCACTTTGATTTTCTAGGTGATGGCGCATTCAGAAGTTTGTTAATAATGTTTATGGCACATGTTTGTAAACATTGTGAGTCAATCACCTGGCAAATCATCTAGCGGGTCCTTGCTCTGAATTCAACAGACAGACATAAAGATCCATCCATCCATCATGTGCCATGCCGGTAAGCGTGGACGGTCATGTTCTGCCATCTCACTCGATCAACAGAGTCGTGGATCAGTTCCGTGTTTCTGTCTCGACCATGCCACAAGGCCAAGACATCCAGATACTTGTTTCTAGGTCTTCCCCTTGGTCTGTTCCCCTCAATCTTACCAGTTGTCACCAAGTTCTCCAAATCATTTCTTCTCATAACATGCCCAAAAAATTGTGACTGTCTACGTCTAATGTCTCTGATCAGTTTACGATCTTCATTTGTTTCTTAAAGGACTTGTTCATTGGTCATTCTGGCTGTCCATGGTATTCTTTGCATTTTCCTCAGAAACCACATTTCTACAGCCATCAGATGTTTTTCAGCCTGGCTGCTCATTGTCCAAGCTTCACATCCATACAAAAGTACAGGTTCTATGTAGCATCTCAACACTCTTTTTCTCGTTTCAATTGACATCTTTTTATTGGTCAGTATGTTTTTCATCTTGCTAAAGGCTACTTTTGCCATGGCGATCCTTGTTCTAATCTCTTCAAGGCATCTCCCATCAGATGTTATTACTGTTCCGAGATAATTGTACCTATTCACTTGTTGAAGAATATTCCCATTTACTTGTATATTACACTGTGGTATTTCGTTCTTCCTAGTAACGACCATAATCTGTGTCTTTTTACAATTTAATTCTAACCCTTGTTGTTCACTGTGTGTAACAACCGCATCTAGTGATGATAGTATCATAAAGATACCAGTATGAAAATCGTGATTGTTTTCAGAGATAGTCAAAAAAGTAAGAAGTAACTAACCGCTCCGACGTTTTCCCAAGGTAAAGTAAAGAACAGTTTTTAACGCCACGAGGTGTAAAGGACAGATGGTGCTAGTCTCATATTGTATAGGACAAGAAAACACCCGATGGACAATATAGCCAATATCACGCTACCCGATTTCGCTTCCCAGAACAGTCCCTGATATCGGGGTCAACTGTACAAATCGTGTAGAGTCAAATTTATTTATTTATTTTTTTGTTGTTGCTTTGTGTGTCCTTAGATACAAACATGTGCATTTAATTTTCTTTTGTCTGCCGCTGGAGATACTGCCGTAGAGGTCAAAGATACGTCTTCGCTTATACTAGAGCGCAACGTAGTGTGATGAGGTGACTAGTTGTATTCCCAGCAGCCTTCACTTTTCAGACAGTATTCAGACTGTTCATACAATTATCCAGCACCCGTGTTATGAGGTGGGGGAGATGACCAAACCGCACTAGTCGCGAAAAGTCATGCCAGTAGCGGGGAATGGACAGCAGCGGTGCTAACCATCACTCCTACAACTCATGTACGTGTGCTCTGATACGCACTTCTGTAACCTGTAGTCTTTCGCTGTCTAGGGATGCCAATAAGTACTCAGTATTATTGGGGAGAGGGGATAGGGTTGCCCTCAAAGCAGTTTTCTGCCTTAGTGCTGTGACATGATAGGGTCATTATAATTTGTAGGCCTGAATTCACGGAGGAATAGATGGTCAATCTTTTCTTACTTAGCAGGCGACTAGCCTATAGGTCAAATCCTTGTCTGGACTGTGATCATGACATTATCAGCTGATTTATCTACCAACTTCCAACAGTACCGGCCAATCAGTACTTAAACGTTTGTTTATCTTAATTATCAACTGATTTATCTACCAACTTCGCAACAGTACTGGCCAATCAGCACTTAAACGTTTGTTTATCTTAATTATCAACTGATTTATCTACCAACTTCGCAACAGTACTGGCCAATCAGCACTTAAACGTTTGTTTATCTTAATTATCAACTGATTTATCTACCAACTTCGCAACAGTACTGGCCAATCAGCACTTAAACGTTTGTTTATCTTACATTATCAACTGATTTATCTACCAACTTCGCAACAGTACCGGCCAATCAGCACTTAAACGTTTGTTTATCTTACATTATCAACTGATTTATCTACCAACTTCGCAACAGTGCCGGCCAATCAGCACTTAAACGTTTGTTTATCTTACATTATCAACTGATTTATCTACCAACTTCGCAACAGTGCTGGCCAATCAGCACTTAAACGTTTGTTTATCTTAATTATCAACTGATTTATCTACCAACTTCGCAACAGTGCCGGCCAATCAGTACTTAAACGTTTGTTTATCTTACATTATCAACTGATTTATCTACCAACTTCCAACAGTACTGGCCAATCAGCACTTAAACGTTTGTTTATCTTACATTATCAACTGATTTATCTACCAACTTCCAACAGTACTGGCCAATCAGCACTTAAACGTTTGTTTATCTTACATTATCAACTGATTTATCTACCAACTTCCAACAGTACTGGCCAATCAGCACTTAAACGTTTGTTTATCTTACATTATCAACTGATTTATCTACCAACTTCCAACAGTACTGGCCAATCAGCACTTAAACGTTTGTTTATCTTACATTATCAACTGATTTATCTACCAACTTCCAACAGTACTGGCCAATCAGCACTTAAACGTTTGTTTATCTTAATTATCAACTGATTTATCTACCAACTTCGCAACAGTACTGGCCAATCAGCACTTAAACGTTTGTTTATCTTACATTATCAACTGATTTATCTACCAACTTCCAACAGTACTGGCCAATCAGCACTTAAACGTTTGTTTATCTTACATTATCAACTGATTTATCTACCAACTTCCAACAGTACCGGCCAATCAGCACTTAAACGTTTGTTTATCTTACATTATCAACTGATTTATCTACCAACTTCGCAACAGTGCCGGCCAATCAGTACTTAAACGTTTGTTTATCTTACATTATCAACTGATTTATCTACCAACTTCCAACAGTACCGGCCAATCAGCACTTAAACGTTTGTTTATCTTACATTATCAGCTGATTTATCTACCAACTTCGCAACAGTACCGGCCAATCAGCACTTAAACGTTTGTTTATCTTACATTATCAACTGATTTATCTACCAACTTCCAACAGTACCGGCCAATCAGCACTTAAACGTTTGTTTATCTTACATTATCAACTGATTTATCTACCAACTTCCAACAGTACCGGCCAATCAGCACTTAAACGTTTGTTTATCTTAGAATGTCAGTCAAGAGGACATTTCAGTTATCCCAAAAGAGATGTTTTCAGAATAATTGTAGGACCAGTAAAAGCTAACACATCGCCCACAAAGAATCTGTGCGTGTAAGCCAAACACAG
>JACEFZ010021529.1:72500-187500 GCA_014155875.1 Cepaea nemoralis | reverse complement strand
AGGGAGGAGGAGAGAGGGGAGGAGGAGAAGGGAGTAGGAGGGATGAGGAGAAGGAGAGGAGAGGGAGGATGGAGGAAGGGAGGGGGAGAAAGGAGGAGGGAGAGGGAGGAGGGGAGGAGGTAGAGGGAGGAGGAAGGAAAGAGACGGGAGGAGGGGGGAGGAGGTAGAGGGAGGAGGAAGAGGAGCGAGGGTGGAGGAGGAGGTAGAGGGTGGAGGAGGGAGGAGGTAGAGGGGAGGAGGAGGGCGGAGGCGGAGGAGTAGGAGGGGGAGGAGGGGAGAGGAAAGAGGGAGAAGGGGGAAAGAGGAGAAGGAGGAAGGGAGAGGGAGGAGGGGGAGGAGGAGTAGAGGGAGGAGGAAGAGGAGGAGGGTGGAGGAGGAGGAGATGGAGGATGGAGGGGAGGAGGTAGAGGAAGGAGGAGAAGAGAGGAGGAGGGACGTTCGCCATTCCGAATTCATACTCGTCTAGGTTCTGTGATTTCGGTCCTTCCATTGATTGTTCTTCCCTTCTACACGACTGTGTTTGTTCGGTTTGTAGTTCCGCAGCAGCCTGTCTCTATTCTTACCCTGACAAGCGCAGAACGTTTCAGGGCAGGAAGAAAAGGAAAAAAAGCTGGGAGCAGCCACCGTGGTGGAGTTTCGAGGTGGAGAAGGCTTGGGTGGATAAGCGTAGTGCTGTAAGGAGATGGCAAAATGCCAAGAAGAACAGAGCTGGTCATCCTAGTTCCTGCTTGCACTTAGAAAGAGAGATGCACACAAAAGTAAGCTATTTCAAAAAACTGGTCACGGTGGTTAAAAGCGAAAAATGGGCAGAGGTGTGTCAAAGAGTAAGCACAGACAAGTCACTGAAATTGTTCTGGCGACTACATAAAAGCATGAGTGGTGTAGTCAAGAATAAGAGCATTTCTGACTTCCAAGGTGCTGACCTCATCTGGCAGAGGACTGACGAGGACAAGGGCAAAGCCCTCTTTGAACGCTACCTTGAGCAGAGCAACCAGACAGACATGGGAGGCCGGAATCTGGCCAAGGAGGTCACCTCAGACAGATGCAAGGCCCAGAACACTTCGGATGAAGACACAGTGACAGTGAAAGAAATCAAGGCTGTGCTTCGACGATCAAAAAACAGTGCTCCAGGTCCTGATGGCATAAGATACGACGACATAAATAGGTGTACCGACAATGAGCTAGAGAAACTAGCAGACATGTACAACAACAGTATAGGGAGTGCTAGCATCAAGGAGGAATGGTTACACAGCTATCTGATTCCCTTGCCGAAGCCTGACAAAGACCACAAGAAAATTCAGGGATATCGAATTATAACCATGCAGAATACAATAGGCAAGCTGCTGGAGAAGGTAATTGCCAGGAAAATATCAAGCCAACTAGAGAGGCAAGGTGTTTTCCCACCTACCCTGGGTGGGTACCGTCCAAAAAGAGAAACCTGGACCAATGCAGCAGTCTTTGCCCACGATGTCTATGAAGGTTTCCACTCAGGCACTGAAACCGTTGCTGCAGCGATTGATCTTGAGGACGCATACAACAGAGTACCACTGGATTTTTTAATGTTTCAGCTTCTTGAACTAAACGTAAGTCCATTCCTCCTTAGTTGGATCGCTGCAGCTCTCTTCCAACGGAAAGTAGTTTTTAGATGTGGCAGTTGGACTTCGGAACCAACAACAATATATCCTGGCCTACCACAGGGATCACCATTATCTCCGGTACTGTTCAACGCCTACACAGTGAGAATCACCAGTGAGCAGATCACTGGACCTGGCAGGACATTGTCATATGCCGATGATGTTTTAGTGTATCGTCAGGGTAAGGATAGAGAGGAGGTTGCTGTGGAACTACAAACCGAACTCAATCGCATAAGTACTTGGTGTGATGAAGCTGGGGCAATGGTCAACCCAACTAAGGCAACAGTGACTTGGTTCTCGTTGAATAATCATATTGTCAACAATCCAACACCAACTGTAATGCTGTGTTCAGAGACGGTGGAAAGAACGCAGGCAATGAATTACCTGGGGATACGGTTTGATCGAAGCCTTGCTTATAATGTGCACATAGACCAGGTGATAACAAAGGCCAAGCGGGGTTTGGCAGCGATGCGGGTGATGGCGGCAGCTAAACTGTGAGCAGCGCCATCTATGTCTTCTGTACGAGGGGCTGGTCATGTCTGTTTTGGAGTATGCAATGGCAATCCTGACTGTCAGCCATAAGCAGATAGAAAGGATGGAAAGGATACAGAATGAAGCTATGCGCATTATTCTTGGATGTACAAGAGATACAGCATGCAGGGCGATGCGCTACCTTCTTGATTTTCCAACCATTGAAGAGAGAATGCAAGTTTGCAGGGCACGTGCCTACCTCAGAATTAACGCAAACACACAGCATCCACTGCATAGTGAAATTAGGAAGGTGAAGGGCAGCAGGTTAAAAAGAGGACGGTCGTGGATGGGTCAAGCCGAGGACATTCTTCAACAGGTGTGTTCACTTGAGGACTTAGAACCTGGCGAGGAGTGGGTGCAAGTGCCAACAGACTTCTGCACATCCTTTTCAGTTTGCATCCAACTAGATAGAAAATGCAGACAAGAAAATCCGGCTGCTGTTGAGGCTGAAGTACAAGCGTTGATTTTCGAGAATTCGCTAGACAGTGACGCGGTCATCTACACAGATGGGTCGGTCGTCCGACATGTGAGAAGCTCATGGGCCTTTACAGCTCGGGCCGGAGGGAGAATTGTGAAGGAGGACTCTGGTGCTTTCACTGAAACCACAAGTAGCCTGACCATGGAAGTCATGGCAGTAAGTAAAGCAATAACATGGCTCGAGACACAGACATTCACTAGGGCTTGTTTCCTTAGCGACTCAATGAACATGATCAAGAGGATAGAGGAGGGGTCGATCCGAAGAGAATGGTTGCTGCCTCTGAAGCGGTCTCGGCTGGCAAAGATTAGTTTCATCTTCGTGCCAGGGCATGCGGGAGTACAAGGAAATGAGCGGGCTGACAAGCTCGCAGGTGAGGCTACTGTTGAGGGCGGACGCGCCATGGACCAGGCTGACATTCTGAATGCTCTACGAGAAGTGAGACTTTTGCAAGAACCAAGTGATGACTGTGAATCTACAACAATGGCCAGACTGCGAGAGCAGCAAATTAAAAGAGGGGTGGCCAAACAAGAACACTACGCAGGAAGCCAAAGAAGATTGATAAACCAACACAGAACTGGCGTCGTTAGCCGCTACACGCTGCGGGATTTGCTGAGGAGGGGATCCGAGCACTTATGGACTGAATGGTCCGATGTGCAACGAGGATGATCTGTCGACTAACTAACTAACTAACTGTAGATAACTTCCTTACACATAAAAAGATGAATTGTTATTGATATTGCCGTGGCATGGAGGCATATATATCAGCAGCAGAGTTGAACGCCTACGCCAGCCGGCACGGCACTTGATGATGATGATGATTGCCGTGTGACGATTCTGTGTAGTCACGTCATTTTCTTCCCTTTCCCTAGCGTTTTGGTTCGGGGATTCTTTCATCATCATCATCATATATTTACGTACGTATTTTGGGAATGGGAGGAGGGAGGAGGAGGAAGAAGAAAAACAAATACGACAGTTGGCAGCGCTAGAATGAAAGGAAGGCGTGTAGAAAATTTCATCTCAATCGGATGGGCCGTTCGCGAACGCATAAAGGACATACATACATACATACAGACAGACAGACAGACAGACGGAGATCGCCGTTTAAATATAAGATTTAATTTACATTATAAAGTATATATATATATATATAGCGAGGGGACATAACATCTAATAGAATTGCTATATATGTAAACTTGTTGCATATTTCTCAAATAGGTGGACATTTTCGCTGCAGTTATCTACAGGCATATGCGTTATAATCCTCCTCCCCCTCCTCCTCCTCCTCTCCCCTCCTCCTCCTACCCTCCTCTTCCACCTCTTCCATCCTCCTCCTCCTCCCTCTTCCTCCTCCTCCTCTCTCCTCCTCCCTCCTCCTCCGACTCTCCTACTCTCTCTCCCCCTTCCCCATCCTCTCCCCGTGCCTCCCTCCCACCACCTCCTCTCCTTTCCCCTCATCCCTCATTCTCCTGCCTCCCTCTTCCTACATCCCCTCCTCCTCCCTCACCCCTCCTACCTCCTTCCCTCTCCTCTCCTCACCTCTTTCTCCTCTCTCTACACTCCTCTCGCCTCCATCCTCCTCCTCCTTCTCTCCTCTATCCTCCTCCTCATCCTCCTCCCTACACTCCTCCTCCCTTCTCCCTCTCCTCCCACCTCCAGCACCATCCTCCTCCTCCCTCCCCTCCTCCTCCCTCCTCCCTCCGCCTCCTCCCTCTTCCTCCTCTCTCCTCACTCCTCTCCTCTCCTCCTCCCTCCCACTCCCTCTTCCCTCCTCCTCCCCTCTTCCTCCCTCCTCCTCCTCACTTCTCCTCCTCCCTCCTTCTCCTCTTTCCTTCTCCCTCTCCTCCCTCCTCTTCCTCCTCCCTCTCTCTCCTCCCCCTCCTCATCCTCCCTCCTCCTCCTTCCTCCTTCTCCCTTCGCCTTCTCCCTCCTCCTCCCTCCTCCCTCCTTCTCCTACCCTCTCCCTCCTCCTCCCTCCTCCTCCCTCCTCCTCCTCCTCCCTCCTCCTCCCTCCTCCTCCGTCATCCTCCTCCCTCCTCCTTCCTCTTCCTCCTCCTCCCTCTTCCTCCTCCTCCCTCCTCCCTCCTCCTCCCTCCCCTCCTCCCTCCTCCTCCTCTCTCCCCCTCCTCCCTCCTCCTACTCATCCCTCCTCCTCCTGTCTCCTCCTCCTCCATCCTCCTCCTCCCTCCGCCGTCTTTTTTGGGAACGGGAACGGGAGCAATGGCCGAATATGAATTAAATGAGACGCTCCATTTACCCAAGTTAATTGTTGGGGGAAGATGTAAAGATCTTTAAAGTGCTCTTTCTAATAATAGACAGACAGACAGACAGTAGATAGTCGGGAAACGGGAACGGGAGCTTATATGACTATTTCTACGCAAAGCATTACTGTTGTCACCAACATGTTGCTAATTATTATTAATAAATTATATTAGCCGACTGACTGTCATCTATTCGTACTCAACTTTGTATACTCATCGATAAAGATAAGAAATGTTATTGTAACCATATCAATCAAGTGTAATCTTTACACCTTCGCTAGTGTATGCGTGTCACAGTCTATATTATAGTCTATAAACTACGCGTTAAGTGTTCCTGTATTCTAGTTGACATGATCAGTATAAATTAACGCAGCCTCTTGTAATGATGCAAGAGCTATTTTGCCTAGATACAGTTAGTGAAAATGAGCTGCTTCCTCAAAATCCTTTACACGAGTTCTTGCTACACAAGTATTACCTGTTTAACTGGAAGTAAGTCCTACATGCCAATGGTTGAACATTCATATTGTAATTGTAAATTGAAGCAGAAACAGAAATGATTCCTAAGCTTCCTAAATATATGGGCGTATACGTTGAATGCGCCTGACCCTGCAGCCAGCAGGGTTAGGATCAGGCTAGCCTCTCCCAGGAGGGGTGACGAAGCGAAAATTAGTAGCCTGCCGATGACCCGCAGACTACACAAGTCAACCCCCACCTCCACGTCGTGCAGACCGGGCAACGGTCATGGGCTAACGGAGCTATGGCTCGCCATAGGGGATGGACTCCCTGTGGTCAGATTAGTGTCCTAAACCTGCGACTGACCTAGCAAGCCGGCAGGGGATCTTCATACTGCTCGTAGTAAAACTAAGAAGTATGAACGGACCAGAGGAAGAGGCCGACCACGTAAACGTTGGACGGAGGAAATAGCAGAGTCCATGGGAATATCGATATATGAAGCCCATAATCGGGCACTCTCACGATGTTTATACTTCACCTCGACACCGCAAGGTACAAGAGGAATATGATGAGATCAGATGAGATCAGACGATGAATTCCGGTGAGATTAATGAGATCAGTATGTTCAAGAAGTATACACAAAATAAAGGTGTCTAGATTCGTAAAATCTATATGTTCGACATAGATGCCTTGATGTGTTCATTGACAAGAGAACATGATCTGTAGTTGACTCCGATTAACGCCGTGCCTTAGTGCCCTTCACGTTCCCGTTAGAGTGAATGCTGATTACCCGTGACGCCGATGTATTGAACGACTGCGGTGACAGTACCGCCGGACAGTGTAGGACAACATCGAATTTGCCTTGATCCAGCTCTACTTCGATGCGTTAGAGTACTATATAGCCACAGCTAATATACAAGGTCGAGTGTCCGTTCTAATGAGGCGTGTGGTTGTAGAAAAAATGAATATTATTCACTGTTGTGTATAGTTTTCAATTTTCCGTACTGAACTTTTTATTACGTCATCATCATGTGCCCTGCCAGCTGGCGTAAACGTTCTTGTCTCTCCACAGATGTCTCGTATTCTGGATCAACTCTTTTATGACTTAGCTAGCAAAACAATACAAGCAAACAAACAACACACACACACACACACACACACACACACACACACACACACACACACACACACACACACACACACACACACACACACATTTAAACAAAAACATCGCACTCTTAGACACCATATAAAGTCCCGGAAGCAGGTCTAATCTTATAACTTACCTCAGAAGATGAGAATCCTTACGCTGACTGCCATGGGTTTGTTTCATGACCTCTGTAGCTTTTCTTTAGTAGCGGGGCGCACAATTTGTTCCCCATGGTTTATCTCAGAAGAGTTTTCTTGCGTGTGATCGCATTGCATATGTATGAATAGTATCAATATAAATAAGTCCCTTGGCAGTATTTGTCTCAGCTTTTCTTTCAGTAGTATATCCAAACAGTTGTGTAGTCACACATGAACTTGCTGAAGAAAATTCCTCTGAAACAAGAGAATAAATAGTTATTTAGAATCACTTAAACAGCTTTCTCTCGTCAACTAACGCTTCTAAAACAAGCGCATAACTATTTAATTTTAACAGTTGCATCTCTTTATCACATCAGACCTTTCGTAGCGATTCGTATTACCGTGATCTATAGCTTTTGTTTCTGTTTATCGACTGTTCATAGAATTTTAGCCAGATGTAAATCTCCACCACCTTTCTTCTGGAGTAAACTAGGCAGGCCGAGAGAGGAATTTTGCTGCATGAGCAACACGTGGTCTCAACAGTTCAGCCCAGGCCTTGTGCTTTGGAGAAGTATAACTATTCCAGGTACCCCTTCATGGCTTGTAGTTATGCCTTATTTGAAGCAGAATACAACAAACTATCGTCTGTCAAGACGGCAAGGTGCACGGTGCTAGTAATAATCTTCACCATAAAAGAAGCATGACAACACCATAGAGCAAGCACTACAAGAGGCTTATTTTTGTCAGCAGGAGGTTCCCTTAGATGACTGGTGTCGGCTTATGCTATCTTCGTTACATACTTTCCCACTTTGGTTTATATTTTTTTTACAGGACATCGCTATCAACACCAGCATTTTACTGCTTTTGTTGATGTCTTGGCAAGTTTACGTTCAGTAGTTTGCCATCGCTTTCTGAACGACCGGCTCCAATACCAACTCGTTTAAACCAAGCGCAACGCGGTCTGCCTGTCAAATCGGTGTTGGTTTAGATGTTAGAAAGTACAAATGAATTATTCGGTCTGGCGTCTTATGATATGCGCTCTTGAATATCACTTTGGAAAGCGTATTTTAAAAAGTTGTCGTTTATCGCGTTCTCCTTCTGCCACTGCCTCTTGCTTCTGCCTTCTTCTGTCTCCTCAGTCTTCGAACTCCGCTTCCCTTCTTGTCCGCCACCATCCTCTACCTACTCCTCAGATACTTTCTTCCTCTTTCTCCATCTCTCTGTCTTCCTCTCGTTCTCTTCTTCCCCGCCTCAAATTCTTCCTCTTACTCCTCTTAATCTTCTTTCTCTTTCTCCTTCCTACTTATAATTCCTCCTCTTTGTCCTCTTACTCCTCTTCCTCTTTTTTACCGATTCATCTTCCTTTACTTCTCCTTTCTCCTCCTTCCAATCCCTCTGCTCTTTGTATTTCTTCTCTTTCCATCTCCCCCTCGTTTTCCCACACAATTCCCCTATTGTTTCATTCTTCGCCTCATCCTCCCTTTCCACTCTGATCCTACTCCTCCTCATCCATTTTTAATCCTAGTTATTTTTTCTGCTGCTGCTGTGTATTGCACTCCTACTTCTATTATTACAGCGTTTTCTTCTACTAATACTTGTATTACTTCTACTACTAATTCTACTACTACTATTTCTACTACTACAACTGCTACCACTTCTACTATTACTATTACTACTACCACTACTACAACTGCTAGTACTATTACGTATTCTTCTCATCTTGTCTTCCCTGCACATCTTTAACGTTAGAAACCATACACACAACACAAGATTTATTTCCAGTACGGATGTACGATACATGCATACTAAAAGCATCACCGGTAATAGGGAGTACGTGCACTGTGTTGAGAGACTCCTATTATGATCTATGGGAAGAGATATTTTGATATTTAACAGAACCATGCCTTTCATATTATCTATTTATTTGTCAATTAATCTATCAGACTATATACAAGGAGGGCTTCACATGAAAACCCTAAAAGTGTAATAGAAATTACACTAACCATGCCATTGTCTTGTAACCTGTCAATATTGTTTTTACGGATGTCAAGAGTGTTAAGCACATGACATCATGGTGCAGTTGAACACGGTGACGTCATAATGACAGTTTAAAGATGACCGTCCACCTTTTGACATGCACCAAAGAGGAGCAGCGTTCTATTATCCGTTGTTTTCTTGGTGTGTGTATTAGTAAAGGTGTGAAACCTATAGAAATTCATCGTGGAATGAAGGTCCAGTATGGCAATCATTGCCTGTCAGTCCAGTAAGTTTCAAAACGTCGTGACTTCTGTGAATGCTCAAGACCTGGTCAGGCACACCGAGTAGTGATCCCAGAGTCAATGTTTCTAAGGAATCCAAGCACTTTATCGGTGCTGGAGGACTTGCATTGAACGCAGTGTTGACTACATCCATAAATGATACATTTATTCTTTACTTTTTCAGAATATATTCACCAAAAAAACAAAAAAAAACATACACACACATTTAATGTTTCATTTGAAGCCACCTCGCATATATAGATTTCTCTAGAGAGAGAGAGAGCGAGAGAGAGAGAGAGAGAGAGAGAGAGAGAGAGAGAGAGAGAGAGAGAGAGAGAGAGAGAGAGACAGAGAGACAGACAGACAGACAGACAGACAGACAGACAGACAGATAGACAGACAGACAGACAAACAGAGGGAAGGATAGATAGAGAGAAAATATCTTGACATGTTCTTGTCACAGAGATATAGAGAGAGAAGAGTGGGGGGGGGGGGGGAAGAAAGGACATTAAAGCCTTAGAGTTTCTTGTACAGAGACGCGGAGAAAGAAGAGTGATATAATGTGAGAGAAGATTGAGAGAGACACAGAGAGAGGAAGATTGAGTGAGAGAGAGAGAGAGAGAGAGAGAGAGAGAGAGAGAGAGAGAGAGAGAGAGAGAGAGAGAGAGAAGGAGAGAAGAAATGTAAAGAAGTGTTCTATTATGCATGCTGTAGTTGGCCTGGATTCCTTGCTCCAAATCTGCTATAAGTGCTAAGCTGTCACGCCCACACACTAGATTTGACACCTCAAGCGATCTTTCTCATGTGATTTCCACTGGGACTCTGATGTCAAAGCTGTTCCACATTACACCGAGGCTCGTCATTGCAACATTACTGCCGGTGATTTTTTAGGTCCGTTGATAAACAGGCAAAGAAACTAATGAATACCGAAGGGCAAAGAAACTGATGAATACTGAAGGGCAAATAAAAGCAAGTCCTAATTTGCCGTGCTTAATTGTGTAATATAATCCTACAGAATGTGTAATTTTCAGATGATGATCCTCCGAATGAAGATCGTAAACTGATCAGAGACATTAGACGTAGACAGTCACAATTTTTTGGGCATGTTATGAGAAGAAATGATTTGGAGAACTTGGTGACAACTGGTAAGATCGAGGGGAACAGACCAAGGGGAAGACCTAGAAACAAGTATCTGGATGGCTTGGCCTTGTGGCATGGTCGAGACAGAAACACGGAACTGATCCACGACTCTGTTGATCGAGTGAGATGGCAGAACATGACCGCCCACGCTTACCGGCATGGCACATGATGGATGGATGGATGGATCCTCCGAAGGAAGCCATCCATTGTTGCATATGTTGGTGTTCATGTTTGAAGAATTGTATTTTGTCTACTTCGTGTAGCGGTAGTGTTGACGGAACGGCTAGGAAAATGTACTGTCAATGGCATGAGTGTGGTCGGCCGAAGGTTCGATGCCCGGGGCTCGCAGTTGGCTACGGGAGGAAAAGACTGACTATCTACCCATCCGCGCTCTCAAACCTAAACAATTGTTATGATCCTAACATTTCACATACCTACAGTAGGTTCCCGCTACGAGATTTGCGTGTGCGTGCGTGCGTACGTGAGTGCGTGCGTGCGTGCGTGCGTGGGTGGGTGGGTGGGTGGGTGGGTGGGTGTGTGTGTGTGTGTGTGTGTGTGTGTGTGTGTGTGTGATGCGGTGGCTTTATTTAACTCACGTCAAGATATTGTTTCACGTGTCTCCTCTCAGTTCATCAGCACCCTCTCAAACACAAAGGTTCGGCCTGTGTCTGGCACTTAATCTATGGTTCAGTATTGCTGGGTCATATTATTTCACCTTTGCTTCCCAGACAATTCCCAGACATTCCCCAGACATTTCCCAAACAATTTCCAGACATTTAAAAAATTGTCTGGTACCATTTCATGATGCACGATCGAACAGAAAGCATTCATTATAATCATCCAATGCCTTGCCGGCTGGCGTGGGCGATCATGCTTCTCCACAAAGTGCGATCTCCGACGGGGTGGATCAGTTCCGGTGTTGACACCCTTCCATACCATATCTGAAGACTCAAGAATGTTCTCATGCTCTCTTCCTCTATCTCCCTTTCCACAAATCTTTCCGGTTGCCACAACATCTTCCAGATGTTTGTCTTCTCATAATGACCAAAAAACTATGATTGCTTGTTTCTGATGTTTGTGATAAATTGTCTTTGTGACTAAGCTTCCCTCAAAATGTCCTCAAAACACAAAGCCTTAATGGTCGAAAAATAAATAATCCTGTCTCTGCTGGGGATTAAACCCAGACCACAGTCGTGGCAGGCCGGCGTACAAAATACTAATGCCACGGGGGCTCCTGTTACATGAAATATGAAGGCACCTTGTCGTCGCATCCATGGACAAAGGGTAAGTAGTGCTATGCTAGCCATGTATGTGTATAGATCAACCGGCACTCGATGGGTAAGGAGGTCAATACCACTTGGGTCGCCTATACTCCCCATATGTTTCCTCTTACTTATAGTAGGCTGGTTTAATCTGGGAGCCTAGGTAAATGTGAAAACACCTCCAATCTCACTATATAGTAAAGGCATGGTCTTAGTTAGATATGACTGAGCTACCGTATGACAGTAGACGGTACCACCTGCTTCTGTTAGCGCCGAATAATATGCGACGCATACCAAACCGACACCCCCCCCCCCTTTGTGCCAACGGCTTCGAGTGGAGGAGCGCAATTGGGAGGGTACAAGCCTTATTATAGTGCGAGGAAATGCAACCTAAAGACAATGTCACGGTAGGGCAGACCAGGCCCTGAGCCTTGGTTGGCAACTGGTCTGGGATCGAAGCTCCAACAGGCGGACAGTTAGAGCATTGCTTTGCTGATCCGGAAGCTTCTGCAGCTTGTCTTGTTCCAGACGTAATGGTGTTACCTTTCCTCTGGAGTACACTGGACAGACCGATAGAGGGATCGTGCTGCATGGGCAACACATTTTCTCTAAATACAGCACAGACATTGTCTTATGCAAAGGCGTACATTTTACAAACTATCTTCTGTCAAGGCGGCAAAGTGCCAGTCAGTAAAGGAGTAAATATCAGGCAGGTTAACCTTTTTAAACACAGACGCCACAAAACATAGATTGCACAATTTATAGTCTGGCATATATCGCCACATCTCGTCAGGTTCATACTGCAGAGTTATATATCATATGAGGTCGACCGTTTTATTTTTAAACATCTAGGTTACCCAATGACTTCGGTAAAATCTATCGTACCGACGGACTCTCGTTAGAATAGATGATATCGTAAAAACAAGGAACGCGACAAGCAAATAACAACGCATACTGAAAAGATTGAGCACAGCCCGATCTTCTTTATGAATGTGATTTCTTGACAATAGGGAAAGCTAATCCACAGGTAATAATCAATCCAGTACACTAGAATAGTAATACGTATGAACTACGCCTGAGTTCAAAGCGAGCGAATGCAAGACAAAAAATGAGTAAGCTGGAGGAGTGAACATGTTGAAGAATGTTGAGATCAGACAAACACTGGAGGGAGAGAGGGAGAGAGAGAGAGAGGAGAGAGAGAGAGAGAGAGAGAGAGAGAGAGAGAGAGAGAGAGAGAGAGAGAGAGAGAGAGAGAGAGGGAGAGAGAGAGAGGAGAGAGAGGGAGAGAGAGAGAGAGAGAGAGAGAGATATTTACGAGGTAGTGTAGTGGCTAGACGTCGGGCTGTAGGTCCCTTGGTAATGGGTTAGATCCGCATCGAGGCGAATTAGAAGATTTACATCTGGTTTGGGATCCCAGGTCGACCCAGCCTGAAATGTGTACCAGGAATTATATGGGAAGTAAAGGCGGTCGGTGTAATACAGACCATAGAACCCGTGGAGTACCGATGGGTTTATACAAAATATGGGTCTAGCATCATACGCCCAAGGTGGTTGAAAGCGTGAAAAAAGTCTTTCTTCTTTGTTTACAAACGCTGAGATACAACTATCAACAGCTACAACCATCACTATATCACCCAAACCCATAAGGAGAGACAAGCACAAATTATGAAGCATATCAACAGAATAGATGGATGAGATAAATTAACTTTACATTGGGAAAATACTGAGCAAGTGAGACAGAGGAAAGCAAAGTTTATGGGACACTGGGCAACAAGTAATAATACAAGTAATCTAAACTTCATTAAACTATCCAATGACAGAGAGACTTGAGAAGTCTACTCCAGCGTCATTAAACTATCCAAATACAGAAGAAATGCATAAGGAGTCTACCCCAGCTTCATTAAACTATCCAATGACAGAGAGACTTGAGGAGTCTACCCCAGCTTCATTAAACTATCCAATGACAGAGAGACTTGATGAGTCTACCCCAGCTTCATTAAACTATCCAATGACAGAGAGACTTGAGGAGTCTACCCCAGCTTCATTAAACTATCCAATGATAGAGAGAGTTGAGGAGTCTACCCCAGCTTTATTAAACTATTCAATGACAAAAGAGAGACTTGAGGAGTCTACCCCAGCTTTATTAAACTATCCAATGACAAAAGAGAGGCTCGAGGAGTCTACCACAGCTTTATTAAACTATCCAATGACAGAAGAAAGACTTAAGGAGTCTACCCCAACTTCATTAAACTATCCAATGACAGAGAGACTTGAGGAGTCTACCCCAGCTTTATTAAACTATCCAATGATAGAGAGAGTTGAGGAGTCTACCCCAGCTTTATTAAACTATCCAATGACAGAGAGACTTGAGGAGTCTACCACAGCTTTATTAAACTATCCAATTACAGAGAGACCTGAGGAGTCTACCACAGCTTTATTAAACTATCCAATGACAGAGAGACTTGAGTAGTCTACCCCAGCTTTATTAAACTATCCAATGACAGAGAGACTCGAGGAGTCTACCACAGCTTTATTAAACTATTCAATGACAGAGAGACTTGAGGAGTCTACCCCAGCTTTATTAAACTATCCAATTATAGAAGAAAGACTTAATGAGTCTACCCCAGCTTTATTAAACTATCCAATGACAGAAGAAAGACTTAAGGAGTCTACCCCAACTTCATTAAACTATCCAATGACAGAGAGACTTGAGGAGTCTACCCCAGCTTTATTAAACTATCCAATGATAGAGAGAGTTGAGGAGTCTACCCCAGCTTTATTAAACTATCCAATGACAGAGAGACTTGAGGAGTCTACCACAGCTTTATTAAACTATCCAATTACAGAGAGACCTGAGGAGTCTACCACAGCTTTATTAAACTATCCAATGACAGAGAGACTTGAGTAGTCTACCCCAGCTTTATTAAACTATCCAATTACAGAGAGACCTGAGGAGTCTACCACAGCTTTATTAAACTATCCAATGACAGAGAGACTTGAGGAGTCTACCCCAGCTTTATTAAACTATCCAATTATAGAAGAAAGACTTAATGAGTCTACCCCAGCTTTATTAAACTATCCAATGACAGAAGAAAGACTTAAGGAGTCTACCCCAACTTCATTAAACTTTCCAATGACAGAGAGAGTTGAGGAGTCAACCCCAACTTCATTAACCTATCCAATGACATAGAGATTTGAGGAGTCAACGCAAACTTCATAAAACTATGCAATAATAGATACAATTGAGGATTTCAGATCCTCTCTATTTTCCCGCTCATTTCCGGGAAAAAAAGTTAGTTGCATTGCTTTTATAGGACGTCGCAGTCAATCTCAGAATTTTTTGTCTGTTTGTAATTTCTTAGTAAGTTTACGTTCAGTAGTTTGCCATAGCTTTCTGATAGGCAGGTTCCCATACCATTGTATGAAAACGTAGCACAGCTTGTTCCGAACGCAGGAAGCGGTATTGCGAATCGTAACCCTTATGCTACAGCGTCCCAGAAGTATAGAGTAAAATCCAATATCCCAAAATCTAAATTAGAAATTCACTAAATTCAGACCATGAGACCATTCAGTTTTGACTGCAGATCAGACAAACGAAGAAGGAAGGAAGGAAGAGAAGGCAGAAAAGAAGGAAGAAGGAGGAGGAGGAAGGAAGGGAAGAAGGGAATGGAAGCAGGAAGAGAGGGCGGGAAGAGGGAAGGATAGAGTAAGAGAAGAAGAGAATGAAGGAAGGAAGGAAGGAAGGAAGGAAGGAAGGATCGAAAAGACAGACAGACAGACAGACAGACAGGCAGGCAGGCAGGCAGGCAGGCAGACAGGCAGGCAGGCAAGGCAAGGCAGGCAGCAGGCAGGCAGGCAGGCAGGCAGAAGTATGTGTGCGTGTGTCGTTAATGTCTGTGTTCCCTCAGTGTTTGTATTTGTGTACTCAATTATTGTGCGTGTGCCGGCAATGTTTGTGTGTGCACGCAATCTTTCTGTGTCTGCGTCCAGTCTTTGTTTAAAGAGTCGCAGTAGCACGGAAGCTAGCACACTTTCCCGCCGGTGCGAAAGTCATGGGTCCGAACTCGCCCTGTGGTAGATTGTTAACATTGACATGGGTCCCCATTTCTATCCAGCCTAAAATTGTTAACATTGACATGAGTCCCAATTTCTACCCAGCCTAAAATTGTCAACATTGACATGGATCCCCATTTCTACCCAGCCTAAAATTGTCAACATTGACATGGGTCCCCATTTCTACCCAGCCTAAAATTGTTAACATTGACATGGATCCCCATTTCTACCCAGCCTGAAAATTGTTAACATTGACATGGTTCCCCGTTTCTACCCAGCCTAAAATTGTTAACATTGACATGGGTCCACATTTCTACCAAGCCTAAAATGGGCGCCAGGAAATGTCTCGGGAAGCAATGGAGGTCGGCGAAATATACACGTCATCTTCCCCGAGTGGCGATTAATAGATAAAACAAACAAACATACAAACAAACAAACTTTATTTTCAACCTTGCAATCACTCATCTTTCATTCATCAATAGTGCATGATACATCCATAAAGGAAAAAAAAAACATTGTTAAATAAATGTTGTAAACATAAACATTGCATATTACCATGTTATGAGACACATCCCCCACCCACACACACCCAGACATACTATATATGCCCCACCCACCCAGACCCATCCACACATCCCCATCCACACATCCCCACCCACAATCCCCCACCCACACGCATCCCCCAACTCACAAGATCCGCCACCCACAAACATCCGCACCCACACACATCCCCACCCACACATCCCCCACCCACACATCCCCCACCCACACATCTCCACCCACACATCCCCTACCCACACACGTCCCCTACCCACACACATTCCCCCACCAATCAATAAAATATGGGGCTAGCACGATATGCTCAATACGTGGCATGTAAAAGGGTCCTTTAATGTTTAAAAGTAAAGTAAATAAACGACCCTATAACATGCTTTATAGTGTACTGGACATTTCTTGCTAGAACCATAATGTGAATATGTTTGCGTACTCCATGAGTATGTGTGCATCTGATGGTTACAAGGGTAAGTTAATAAGTAAGTCACAAATGGCTGTGGAAGAATAACTAAATATTATAACAACTTTAAACCAGTTTATTTTTATACATACATTGTCCCTTTATTTCTCAACATAAATTCCACCAACATTGATGCACTTATCCCATCGTTTTATCAGTCCTCCCACACCGGCTGCATAGAACTGCGTGCTCTGTTTTCACTTCATATTTAACTTCGGCGTCATTCGCGAAATGTCTCCCGCCAAGGTGGGTTGTCAGTGGGTATACTGTGGGTATACTGACAAATGTTTGTCCCGTAAAGCGGTGCATAGCTGGGTAGAAACAGTTACAAAGGCGAGTCAATAAGTCACAGCATGTCTGTGGTATGGCAGTAAATGAAAACAAAGCACGCAGCACGCAGGCCAATTAATTTATTATTAATTCATATGTCTCTGACACTATTTTTAGTATAGTTTTCTTATTCGCTATTTCTTACTTTCGTCTTTCTCTGGTTGTGTCTTTGATCTTTTAGTTTTTGTGTTCTTTCTCCCTTGTAATTCTATCTCTTTTGTCCTATGTTCTTTAGTCGTATCTCTTTTTGTGTTGCTTTATTTGTCTATCATTCACTTTAACTCTTCACTCCCCGCCTCTCGCCCTGCCATCTCTCCCCCCTCTCTCTCTCTCTCTCTCTCTCTCTCTCTCGTCTCTCTCTCTCTCTCCCTCTCTCTCTCGTGTGTTTATGTATCCTTTATCTTCTTATATTTGTCTTACTGGTCATCACATCACCTTCCAACATAATCATATCTATCACTCACACCTTGTATCATCATTATATTTTTCAATATCCAACACCACTATCTCCTCAATTACTATTATTATCATCTTAATTAATTATCGTTATAGTCATAATTATCATTATCCTCAACATTATAATCACCATGTCAGCATTATCATCACCACCACCATACTAATCATCATCATGATCGTTCACTAGCATGTTTTCTTTGGATATGTCTGATTCCCTCTGATTGATTGATTCATTCATTCATTCATTTAATCGTTCGTTCGTTCGATCATTCACATTCACTCACTAACTCACTAATTAACTTACAATCTGTCATACATTTACTCACTCACCCACCAAATAACTCACACACCCACTCACCCAACCACTCACTCACTCACTCACCTAACCACTTCACCCACTCGTTCACTCATTCTCACTCACCTACCCACTTTCGCTCACTCATTCGTTCGTTCACTCATGCATTATCACCATTTCCTTCTTTGTTCTTCTTTCTGTACGTGTCAGCTTATCTTCTTTTATATGCAGCCCTCGTGATCAGGAAAAATGCCGCGGCGACTCCTCGTTAATTGTACAAGGCATTATGTGAATAGCGAATCCATTAACACCGATTCATACATCTTTTCCTACTTAATAAGGAAAGTGAATTCTACAGAGTATTACAATATGTCGCCGACAATCGATAAATGCTTTTACCTTCTCCAAGCAGAGTCTATTATTTATGTTCCGGAAATGACACGTCTGTCTGTCAGTGTTTCTGTCTCTCGGTCTACTCTGTAAGCGCTTGTCTTCTACAATGCTCTCTCTCTCTCTCTCTCTCTCTCTCTCTCTCTCTCTCTCTCTCTCTCTCTATCTCACTCTTTCTCTCTCTCTCTCTGTCTCTCTCTCTCTGTCTTGTTTCTCTCTCCCTCTCTTCTCTCCCCTCATTCTGTTTCTCGGTTTACTCCTTTAGCGCCATGTACTGCAACTATCTGTCTGTCTCTCTCTCTCTCTCTCTCTCTCTCTCTCTCTCTCTCTCTCTCTCTCTCTCTCTCTCTCTCCCCAACTCTATCTCTCGGCTTACTCATCTAGCGATTTGAACTGCAACTAACTCTCTCTCTCACTATTATCTCTCTACCTCTCACGCTATCTCTCTTCTTCTCTCCTCTCTGTCTCTCAGTGTACTTTCCTAGCGCTATGTTCAGGCAAATATCTCTACACAAAACAGTATATATATATATATTCGGTTTACTTCGGTATCGGTTTACTTCGTTAGCTGTTTAACTATCACTCTATAACAATATATTGCTCTCTCTCTCTCTCTCTCTCTCTCTCTCTCTCTCACTCTCTCGTTTTATGCCTCTAACCGTTTGTACCGCGATTATTTCCCTCTACATTTGTCTTTCTTTGTTTCATTCTCTTGGTGTCTCCGATTCTCTTTGTTGTCTGTCTGTCTGTCTGTCTGTCTGTCTGTCTGTCTGTCTCTCTCTCTCTCTCTCTCTCTCTCTCTCTCTCTCTCTTCTCTCTCTCTCTCTCTCTCTCTCTTCATTTTCTCTGACTCTCGCTTTAGCATTTAGCATAATATGCTGCAACCATATCTCAATATTTCCTTCTCTCTCTCTCTCTCTCTCTCTCTCTCTCTCTCTCTCTCTCTCTCTCTCTCTCTCTCTCTTTCTCTCTCTCTTATCTCTTCTCTCTCTCTCTCTCTCTCTCTCGGTTTACTCCCTTAAAGCTATGTACGGGAACTATCTATCTCTCATTAATTTTCTATCTCTGTCGCCCACTCTCTTGTCGCCTCTCTCTCGCTCCCTCTCTTTTATCTCTTGTTCCCTCACCTCTCTCTCTCCTCGCCTCTTTATCTCTCCGTCTCTTCTAGCTTCTTCTCCTGTCATCTCCAGATGAAAATTGCGATGGCTAGTTTGATCAGAGATGAATGTTTGCCACATTGCTATTGCTTTCTAAACGACCGACACTCATATTATTGTTTGGAAACCAATACAACGTGATCTGTTGCCACATATCCCGCAGCTGTGTTTCGAACGTGGTATGCGGAATTACGAACTGTGTTCTTCACCACAGAGCCGGTCTATCAACTTAAGCATCCTAAATTCATCATTATTGTAACCACCAACATTATCAAATCACACCAAGTGTATTACCAACACCCCCAGTACTTTCTAGAAAATAACAACACCCATTAAAAAATGCTCAAATTGGTTGTGGCTACCTGTAAACGGCATGCAACCAACTATTAACTTCTGAACTATACGATAAGCTTACTTTGTATTCTACCTTCTTTCAAAACATTTTACCCTATTCATTTAAACATCAATGATCGCCTAATCTGAACAGTAGTAATTATAAAAGTTCACCAGTCCAGTCTTTGCGAACATCTTGGTCACTTCATCCTGTTGAATTTCACTCATCGCAAAACAACAATTCTTGCTTGTCCATATCAAGCCACTCTTAAGAAATTGAAGACAAGATGTTCAAAATAGATGGCCTCAGGTGTCAGTCAACGCGTTGCTTGTTTGTGTGACATTGCCAATCCACATGCGGCTCGTACCACGACGAATGTTTTGGAAAGCTGGAACTGGAGGATTCTCTAACGCCCTACCGACAGTCTTAATTCTGCACTGTTCATATTTCCATCTCATTCCAAAGATACCCGCCTGGCATCGATTCCAATCAAATGAGTCTAGACGAAAGTCGCCTTTTGCCGGCACTTCTAATGTACTTATTTTCCGCCTATGACGTCAGCATGGTCGAAAGAATAAGCGAGTTTGCTTTTGAACTTCATTTACGACGCAGAGGTGTTTCCAAGGTATCAGGGCTGGGTTATATACTGGCCAAGACCTATTGACGCGTCCTCGTCGAGCGTCCTGGGCAACAGGTCCCTTCGGGGTCCTGGCTAAAGTCAGTAGGAACGCCGATTCCTCCGAAGTCGGAGAGTGTCTGCCTGTACGGCGAGGAACCACCAGTCTGCACACCAATAAGCCAGACATGAGACAACGGATTCTCACACAAACCTCAGGTCCTGTATGACATCACACTGATGTTGAACAATAGGATGCCTTCATCCGACATACAGGACTTCGCGTTGGAGCTCAAGCCAACGAACACAAACAAGAAAGCAAGCAAACGTCATGTGCGGTGATTGTAGGGTAGCGAGTTCAACCTTTCTCGCGCAGTTGGACTTAACTGTTGATTTATCGTTCAGAAAGCAATGGCAAACTATAGAACTTGTACAATTGCCTACAAATTTCAACCTGGAGTTTATCACATCGTCCTGCGAAGGTTTGCAACATGTTATTTCCCGCCTCGACAAAGACGGAAAGAACGACCAGGTGACAAATAATGTAAAACTGTATCCCTTTGAGATATATATTTATTTCACTTAAAATAAAGTATTACAAAATTCACTCAATTAGGAGAAGTCTCTACAGTGAAGGTGGTTGGCTGTAATAGAGCTTCAGCACTGTTTCTCATCCTATTGGTTCACTCTGACAACCTATCGTTCGTCCATCTCTTAATATTATCTTACAACTTGTATCGCTGTCTACCTTTTGCTCACCTGCATTCGACTGTTTCCCTCCAGTATATTTTTATATGTGTACATATTTTTTAATGGTCCGTATTATAGGCCTAAGGCGCATTGGACGTATAGAGCTGAATTTATATTTGTACAGACCAAACGGCACAAGATGATAGTGTCGGCATCACTTAGGCTGGCTTCCCTTATATCTCAAGACATTTCCTGGTATCTATCTAAAGCTGGGTGGGCCTGGGAGCCCATATTGAGTTGATTTTTTTTTTTTTGTTTTTTTTTTTTTAAATTCAATTCAAAACTGCTATGATGCGGTTTGAACCCAAGACCACAGGCACTTGAGTGGAGTGTATGACAATGTTAATTGATTATTTCACTTGCCTCCTGTTTTATTTCTTTCATCAGCTCTCTATTTGTTGTTTCCATTACAAAACTACTTTCTGGCATATGCTCGTATATATTGAAAACAAGTATAGAGCAACTTTGTAACACACAATTCAATCAATCAATCGGTCAATCAGGTGCCGTCTCCACAATGAAGGTTGGCTAATATGCATCTCGAACACTGTCTCTTGCCTTGACTGTAAATTCTGTCAAATTGCTGTTCGTTCATCTTTTGAGGTTATCCTCCCACTTGTATCGTTGTCTTCCTATTGCTTGCTTTCCTTTAACATTACCCTCCAGCATGGTTTTTATTTAGGTCTTTTAATGCAGCCGAAATATTTCACTTGCCTCTTTTTTGTGTCTTTCATCAAGTCACTTTTCATTCCCAGTTGTTCTAGAACTTCTGTATTTGATTTGTTTTGTTTCCATGAAATACGACTTATTCTTCTGTGTATCCACATCTCCAGGGCCTCTGTTCGACTTTCTAATTGCTTGTCCATTGTCCAGGCTTCCGCAACATATAGTATTGTTGAATATATATATATATATTTTTTATTTTATTTTTGCATATCCTTTACAGGACATCGCTATCAACACCAGCATCTTTCAGCTGTATGTTGATTTCTTGGCAAGATTACGCTCAGTAGTTTGCCATTGCGTTCTGAGCGGCCGGCTCACATACCCCGTAAGTTACCGATGCGATTCGAACCACTGCTGATTCTCACCGTCATTACGTTACCCACGAGAGTATACGAGATTTACGGAGAAAAGTCATAACCTCAAAGCCACGAAGCCGGCTGAATATATATAACATCTGCAAATACTCATTTTTAATGCGTTGTTAATCTCTCTAGATGTTCATATTGATTTCATAATGTTGAAAGCATTTTTTATGTTTTGCCATTCCTATTATATATTTTTTTTAAATTTCTGTTTCACTTCTGCCATTATCTAATATTATATGTCCAAGATAGGAGAAACTTGTTCATTATCATTATTATGTGCCATGCCGATAAGTGTGGGCGGTCATGTTTCACCATCTCACACGATCACCAGTCGTGGATCAACACTGTGTTCTTGAATCCACGATACAACGTGGCCAAGCCACCCAGGTATTGATATGTCTGTCTTCCCCTTGTTCTTTTCCCAGCAATCGTGCCCGTTATCACCGAGTTCTCCAATTTATTTCTTCTAATAAAACGTGTTACCTGTTCTAGTGTCTCTCCTTTTACTGTTATGTTCATTGATGACATCTCCTTCCACTCTACTAATTATCATAGTTTTCGTTGTTTGGATGTTAATTACTAAATTCTACACAATTCCCGCTTACTTCTTCCGCTAGATTTTATAACTCTTGCTCGCTTTCTGCTAGTAACACTGTATCGTCAGCATACCTACGATTGTTTATGATTCTTCCATTCATGTTAAGTCCAAGCAGTTCAGCTTGTTTAAAAATTATTTCTGTGTATAAGTTGAAGAGGGTTTGTACAGCACTTATCCATGCTGTACTCCTCTTTTAATTATCTATTGGCGACGAATTACAGAATAATGGAAAAACAAAAGATTTTGCGGCTACGGATATTCATTAGCAATCCAATACAAGAAGACACGACAACATAGAGCCCACGGAGATGACACTACATTGATTACATTTAGACATAAACTCGTTGGAAGAGTGAAACATGAAACAAAAGAAACCACACAA
Source organism: Cepaea nemoralis (assembly GCA_014155875.1). Classification (NCBI taxonomy): domain Eukaryota; kingdom Metazoa; phylum Mollusca; class Gastropoda; order Stylommatophora; family Helicidae; genus Cepaea; species Cepaea nemoralis. The sequence continues at coordinate 164,732 of JACEFZ010021529.1, read as the reverse complement.
AAAAAAAACAGACACAAATGGGAAATAAAAATAGAAAAAAAATGTGTTGTACTCATCTGAGAGTCCCAGAATGTGAATTAACATGAGAATATTCTATGATCAGTTATCCTATCTTTTCTTTAAAAGTAATCTTTGTGTTTCTTGGAGCTCTTCTTACTTGCTATTCTATTATATTTACATTTCATGTCCTTGAATGTTGTTACCTCCTGTATTATGTCAGACATAACACGTCGATATTAGCATGTAGACAGATGAGCTTCTGTAGTCAAACGTGACCGTTCCTCAACCAACCAAGGTATATGAGCTTTTGTAGTCAAACGTGACAGTTCCTCAACCAACCAAGGCAGATGAGCTTCTGTAGTCGAACGTGACCGGTCCTCAACCATCCAAGGCAGATGAGCTTCTGTAGTCAAACGTGACCGTTCCTTAACCATCCAAGGCAGATGAGCTTCTGTAGTCAAACGTGACCGTTCCTCAACCAACCAAGGCAGATGAGCTTCTGTAGTCAAACGTGACCGTTCCTCAACCATCCAAGGCAGATGAGCTTCTGTAGTCAAACGTGACCGTTCCTCAACCACGACAGATGAGCTTCTGTAGTCAAACGTGACCGTTCCTCAACCATCCAAGGCAGATGAGCTTCTGTAGTCAAACGTGACCGTTCCTCAACCAACCAAGGCAGATGAGCTTCTGTAGTCAAACGTGGCCATTCCTCAACCAACCAAGGCAGATGAGCTTCTGTAGTCAAACGTGACCGTTCCTCAACCAACCAAGACAGATGAGCTTCTGTAAAAAAAGTGACCGTTTCCTCAACCACCAAGGCCATCATCATTTTATACCTGTGAAGAATATCTTCTCCTATCACTGGTCGACTTCTAACGGTGCCCTGACATTTCCACGGAAGTAAATGCGACAGACGCCCCAAATGTTACCGGGTCCCGCAGGGGAGGCAAAGAATAGCAACACTGGAGCCTATCAAGTATGTCGTAAGATACGCTAATGAGGGTTGGCTTGAGACAGCGTAGCCTATCCTGTAGAAACAATGTAGCTGTAAAAATCAAACCAATCATTAACAAATCTACACCGGCTAGGCTTGAAGTGATGGGGAACTATGCACCATTTGAAGATGAAAATAAGCAGCAGAAGATAGGGACCAGCGTGGCCTTGACTACATCACACACTGAATGCTGACTGGCCTAAAAATATGAGACCAACACCATATATACTTAACACGCCTCATAGCGTGAAGTAGAATCCATGTTTGCTTACTATAGATGTTACGTACTTTAACCATATAAAGTGGGTGGTTGGATATAGGGTTATCTCCTTTCAAAGGAAAGAAAAGTAAGGTGCCTCCTTTCCTCCGCTAGCCAACGGAATGCGCTTGAGCAAGGTGTGGGTACCTGTTTACCCATCCCCCCTCCTCCCCCCAACCCCGATCAGTGTTACGTGAAACCATTGGGGTCAAGTGGTGGATGAAGTTGAAGACAGCCGACAGATAGTTACAGGTTATGGTTTCCAATGTCACGATGGTAGACAGAGGATCTATTTTTGGAGACAATGGCTTCAGTCATCGACCAGTATGGTCACTGCTATGAATGAAAGCGATGGTAAATTACCTTCTTTACAGATGCCAAAAAAATCATGCTTCGTGAAGGCGAAACATGACTGCCCACACTTATCGGTATGGCACGTGATGATGAACCATATAAATGCTGAGGTATAACAGTATTAGAAGACTATGGCACAACAGAAGCAGCGACACACAAAAATAAATGTAAAATGTTTGAGAATATGCATCTTCCCAATGTCAACGACACACGGATGTGAGCAATGTACCATCTCACAATCAATAAAGACGGAAATCGCGACTTTTGAACATAAATATTACAGAGAAGTTCGGATATTATGGATCAAAAAGAAGAAAAACGCCGTCATTCTACAAGATCTTAACACTGAAAAAAAAACTGGCTTATTAATAGCGCCATATTTGGAAAATTGATACTTTGGCCATAGTACAACAGTTTTCAAAACATGACGCTATTTATAGCCTGATGCTCTTCCATATACATCTTGTAGAATTTCAGTATTTTTCTTTCTTCTTCACATAGTTTTTCAAGAATTAGTCGATGACGTGCTACAGTAAGGGCAAATAAAACTGTTGCCAAGCTTTTCAACCATAAAGTCACATGGTACCAAAAAATATCACCAAAAGACAACGTTTTTAGTCAACCATTGGCTGCAATAGAGCAGAAAGATCGATAGCTCAAGTTATGAGCAGCACACACATTTATGGTCCTTGCCGGTTTTAACAGAGTTTGTGTGCTGTTTGTGATCGCGGGGGATGAACTGCAGCACTTATGCAGGTGGGAGCCGAGGTGGTGTAATGGCTAGACGTTCGATGCTGGCCCTGTGGTCATGAGTTCGAATCCGAATCTAGGTGAATTTTGAAATTTGACCTGGAATCTCAGATAGATTCGGCGTAAAATGGATACCAGGAAATGTCTGGGTCAAACCTATTATTTTTTGGTGTTTGTGATTTACTAAGCAAGTTTACGTTCAGTAGTTTGTCTTTGCCGGTCTCCCTGGCCCAGGATTAGCGACGTTCTCCGTAATCCCGTATACTTTCGTGAGTAACGTGGCGTGCGCGAGAATCGATGGCGGTACTAGCTGCGTCGGTAACTTACGGGGTATTGACCCGGCCGCTCAGAAAGCAATGGCAAACTACTGAGCCAAGAAATCAACAATCAGCTGAAAGATGCTGATGTTGACAGCGATGTCCTGTAAAGGATATGCGAAAATAAAAGTTTGCCTTTGCTTTATGAACGATCGATTGTATGAAAACCAGGGCAATTGCTTCCAAATGGCCTGCAGTTGTGTTTCAAACGCGGCATGCGAGATCTTGAAGCTGGCAAACTATGTTATATTTATTCAACATTAGACCTAAAAGCACCTCTTATTGTTGACAGCATTATACTACACTTATTCAACATTAGACTTAGACGAACCCCATGAAGTTGACAAAACTATGTTATTCTGATTCAACATTAGAGCTAGACTTGTCTCATAAAGTTGACAAAACTATACTACACTTATTCAACATTAGACTTAGATATACATCTTAAAGTTGACAAAACTATACTACACTTATTCATCATTAGACCTAGACATACCTCTTAAAGTTTACATAACTATACTACATTTATTCAACATTAGACCTACACAAACCTTTTAAAGTTGAAAAACAAAAAATACTATTATACTTTCATCATTCAGCTCCACATTAGGTCAATAACCCCAATACTGCTATTTATTTAAACGTCTGAGAAGACGATTACAGTCATCATTTCATCAAAAATAACGACGACAAACAACAACGAAATGTTGTAAATCCTAGACGCCTGGAATAATTCCAATCATCTCTACAACATGCGATTAGTACAACCATGGAGCCGCAGCGGGCAATCATACGCGCGACCTACTTTATTTCATTCTGTCGAGCTGGGACAATTCCGGAGAAAATGACCAGATAGTTTAAAATATTCAAAGTGGTCTGCGTAATTGTGTGTAATCAACCGAACAAATGTTGAATACGTCTGAATACGGGATTTTTTAAAAAGACACAGTGATAATCACATTCTGCTGTTTGCGTGTGTTAACACTGGATAAGACGTTATGCATGAGTCAACGGCAATTTGATTTTGAGATCTTAAAAAAATTCGTCCTAGAATGAGGTGGCTTAACCTAGATCTCCTACTTTTTCTGTTCCACGATTTGAAGGTTATGAGTTCGATTCGAACTCTATCATTCGGTTCACGAGGGGAATTTTCTCGGAGACGGGGGGGTCTCTCGCTGGAGCTTCGGAGTTCGTTCTTTGTGTGTCGGTTTCGACAGAGACGGAGTGAAATTGGATAAAACCCGGTGCAATAAAATCACTCCCCTAGCCTTTAAATAGCCGGACTCCGTGGCCAAAGGTTTGCGAACGCGGTTCGTGAGCCGCTTACCAGGCGTTCGAAACTCAGCTGCGACCGATTTGTGCAGCAGACCGTGTCGCGTTGTGTTATAACGTTTTGGTATGGGAGCCGGTCATTCAGAAAGCAATGGCAAACTACTGAAAGTAAAACTTGCCTAGTACATCAACAGCAACTGAAAAATGCTGGTGTTGACTGCAACGTCCTGTAAGGGATATGCAATATTTTTTTTTTTAAAAAGCCTTTAAATCACCACCCCCACCCCTTTATTGTGTTTTCCTTACTTCTGATGGCTCGTCTGAAGAAGATATTAGTTATCATGGCTGTCCAAACACCCCCCTCCCCCGCCCCATCTTTGCATATGCGCGGATAGACTTAGTCTGTTATATAACCTCCATGGATACAACAGCTTCAGTGAACCTTAATTTTATATTAGGTTTTATTTTAAATTAGTAACCTATCATCTCAACCTCTGGCTCGTCTATTATTCGCACTTCTGTGCGTGCGTACGTGCGTGCGTGCGTGTGTGTGTGTGTGTGGTGTGTGTGTGTGTGTGTGTGTGTGTGTGTATGTGTGTGTGTGTGTGTGTGTGTGTGTGTGTGTGTGTGTGTACGTACGTTCCCATCTCCTTGCTCTGTGCCCATTCTACTCGAATCTGCCCTGTAAAGCCTGACATTCTGACACCTTGATTCCACTTGACCTACTACATCATTTCCGGTCTGCTGGTCTATGGAGCTTCTGTGAGTTAGTTGAGATTTTGTGCCTTAAGGGTTCAGTGTTTTTGGGACGACTCCGGGACGTAGCTAATTGAGTTTTTTTTTTTTTTTGTTTTCTTCTTCTTGCAATTTTGAAAATATAATGTTTTTGGAGGTATAAGTATTGATGCTATGCTAAGAGGAGAACCATGTGACTATTATTGTTGATCTTGCATTGAGAGGCGAACTACGAGTGTTGATGATGTATTGCTAGGAAGACAAATGTACTACTAGAGTGAATGCTGTATTGCTAGGAGAACTATCGTGATGTTAGTAAGGAAGCTGTACTGCCAGGAGAAGTATTGGGCTATTGGCGTAGATGTCGTATTCTGAAGAGAACTATCAGACTATTAGCGTAGATGATGTATTCTGAAAAGAACTATCAGACTATTAGCATAGATGTTGTATTCTGAAGAGAACTATCAGACTATTAGCATAGATGTTGTATTCAGAAGAGAACAATCAGACTATTAGTGCGAGCCGTGGCTGTAAGGTTTATGTATCTGCCTCAGAACCAAGGTACAAGGGTCTCCAAAAGAATAGGGCTGAACATAATTGTCGGAGGACCACGTGTATCTAATGATACTGGGTAGTAGTGATTCTAATGATACTGGGTAGTGAGATCGGATACATAGTCTTCTCGGATAGAGGCGGGAGATAGGAGGTTCCCTGTGCAAGTCGCGCACGATAGAGATCACACAGCAGTTGACAATTGCAAAGAGCAAGCCTTAATGTTGCTACCCTGGCAAGATAAGGAAAGAAGCCTACCCACGGGTACATAGAGCCCGTTACGTTGGGCGGAATCTGTCTAGAGGTGGCAAACCTTAAACAAATGCATGCGGGAGTCGGACACTGAGCTTTAAACTGTATATCTAGGTGTGCCGCACTTCCCTCAAAATATGAACAGTGAAGAAAAAGGAATATTTTCTTGTGTGTGTGTGTGCGTGTGTGTGCGTGTGTGTGTGTGCGTGTGTGCGTGCGTGCGTGCGTGTGTATGAGTGTGTGTGTGTGTGTGTGTGTGTGTAAGCTCTCTATCCGCAGTGCCCATTCTGTCACTAGCGACTGTGTTCATGTATAACTGACAATTTGACATTTTCCTGTTCGTTTATTTACTCATGCCCGCTCCGTGGTGAAGAGGTCTCTTGTAGTCGTGTTTTAGTAAAGCTCACAATCTACTTCTCGTTTATTTGGGTGATTCATTCATTGAAGAGGTTAAGGACGCAGTTCGTAATCCAGCATATCGCGTTCAAAACACAGCTGCAGACGATTTGGCAGTAGATAGCATTACGTTGGTTTTTGTAATGAAATGGTATGGGTGCCGGTCGTTCAGAAAGCAATGGCAAACTACTGAACGTAAACTTGCCAAGAGATCACAAACAGTCAAAAAATGCCGGGGTTGACTGCGATGTACTCTAAAGAATATGCAACTAACTGTTTTATTTACTCATGCCACTATAACTAACGGTCGACTTTTAGAATTAGATCGTGCCAAAACGCAGTAAGGAACGATGGGTAAAGCGAGGATTGTCTTCTTCTCTTTTTCTTCCCTCCAGTTACCTCAGTGAAGTGTTGGTGGAAGATAATGAGGTTATTTTATGCGTTCTGTCAAATGCGCTTTGTGGGACAGTATTTATTTATCTAAGACAACTCTTGATACCATAACTCCATCTTTTAGTGGTCTTCTCTATGCTCTGTGTCCAGTATATTCAATGTGGCCCTTTGTGGCAGATGGCACCAGGGCATTCTGCTGAGGTGGCAAACAATTTAACACGAGGATTGTAAGCTAAATAAATATGTTCCGGTCGTTGATATGTGTGACCATAAAGAGAGGATTGCTAGCGTGTGTAACGTGCTCGTTGATCCTTCGTAAGTTTAGACGTCCCATCCACCAAGTTCATGAGTAAACATCGAATTGACACAGTCGATCTACGCTGATGTTTGATAGGGAGTCTCTGTGGCTAAGTGGTCAAGCCGTTTGACTCGGGCTCTGAAGGTTGTGGGTTCGATTCCGGGCCGCGTCCTTCGGTTCACGAGTTAAATTTTTCGGAGACTCCTGTGGGTCGTCGCTATAGCTACGGAGTTCGTGCTTTGTGCGACGCTTTCCGCGCTGCGGAAAGAGACTGAGCCATATGGGATAAAACCCGATGCAATGAAGTCGACCCTGTCGACTTTTAAGCGACTTTTTATGTTTGATAATGAAATACGAGGGTCTTAAACGCTCTTTTCGGAACTCGACGTAGTGGCTTCGTTCCACTTGCCTGACAATTGGACTTAAATGATGATTTCTCGTACTTGAATTGGTGAAGTAAATCACAAGTGCCTCAGAAGCCGAAGAGGCTTTGTCGGATGGCAAGGGACACATGTAATAGTGAAAGCTGATCCAGACCCAAAAAGTCCAACGCAATCCCAAGCAGTAGCAACTATTAGTGGAAATAGCATGTGTGTGGAATACGCTCGAGTTAAAAGCAAACAAAACAAAAGCATTCTGAAGGGTGTTGCTTTATTATTATTGTCATCACGACGTAAAAGGCAAAGGATTGTTTTATTCATCTTGAGTCCCATATGTGAGGTGGTGTTTGTCAATCAAGAATGATGATGACCATTCATTTCTTCCAATGGGGTTGGAAGTTTGGAGTCGTGTGTCCTAAGATGGCTCTTAAGGTCTAATTTGGAACGATATGTTCTTTGACAGTGTGGGAAAAGACTGACGTTCCAGGAGGATGATCGCCTGTGGTGTGTTCGTTTTTTTAGTTGTTTTTTTTCCAGTTTTTTTTCCCACATAGCTCTTGCAATCCTGTTTGATTTACAAGTGACTACATATCTGCGTAATGATGTACACCGCGAATTTCGGTCTTTGGCAGCATTCTCCCAAATGTCGTGATGAATTCCAAAAGCTTTTAGTGTGATCTTTAGAGTTTCTTTAAAGTGCTTCCTCTCGCAGCCTTGGGAGCGCTTACCACAGCCCAGATGGCCGTAAAATATTCCTTTAGGAAGCTTGTGATCTGACATGCGAGTCAAGTGACCAGCACAGCGAATCTATTCTTCATTAGTTGAGTGTGGATACGGGGCATGGACGCTCTTTCTAAGACGTCATGTTTGGGATCTTGACTTGCCATTTAATCTATAATAGCTTCCTAAGGCAGACTGTGTGGAAGTGGTTTAATTTCCTGGCGTGTCGCTTGTAAACAGTCCAGTTTTCACAAGCATATAGCATTGTGGATAATACGACTGCATTGTAGACTTTCAGCTTTGTTTGATGGCTTATTCTATTTCTGTCCCACACATTTTTGTACAGTCTGCCAAAGGCAGCTCTGGACTTGGAGACTTTTGCATTGGGAACTGGATTGGTGGTGTGGTTAATATCGCACTGGATGCTTATACTTCCAATGGTATTACCCAGCGACCATTGTAAGCTGGGTTAACCTATCAGTCCAGGTTAATTTTCAACATTTCGCTTATATGGGGATTCGAACCATGCTGATAAGCCTGAGCGGCCAGGGTTCGTTCTCTCACACGATGAGTACAGTCTCGTATCAGGCCTTTGTTCTTTGTCCCAGTTATGTCTCGTGACTAAGCGTTCCAGGTGTTTCCCTTGATATTTTAGAATCAAGTGAAAAAAAAAAGAAAAAACAAACAAAGTGTGCAATTTGTTACCAAGTTTTCGTGATTATTTGTCCAAATATTTTTTGGCGCTCGCTCGCTTTGAACTCAGTCGTAGTCCATGCACACTATTTATAGTAGTGATGGACTGAATTTTGAGTGTGGGTTAGCTTTCCCTATTACCAGTGTCCCTCGCCATCAGGCGAACCCATTCCGACTTCAGAGGTACTTGTAATTAACGTCCCCAAGTCGAAGACGACAGGTCAACAATATAGTCAAGCTGTCCGGTGTAGGGGCTGAACCGCTTACCTCGGCATCAGCACACCTGTTGTTTGAGAAAGGCCATGCTGACCTGCGTCCCAATAATATGATATCCACGGACAGACAGAACGATGAATGACGCACTCCTTCATAAATTATATATATATATTATTTATGAAGGAGTGCGTCATTCATCGTTCTGTCTGTCCATGGATTCTTTGCATTTTCCCGCGAAACCACATTCCCACTGTCATTACATGTTTTTCGTCTTCAAAACAATGTATCCCTTAGTGAATGTAAACGTAAAAGCCATAAACAATCAATTGCACAATTTCTTGCCTGGAATATTTCGCTGCATTTCTCCACACACATACACACCCTCACACATACACACTCACATATACACACAAACTCACGCATACACACGCTTGATTTGCTGAACTATAAACTGTTAGACGCAAAGAAGAGATTCAGGCGATCCCAGGACATCCCGTAAGATATTCCCCCACAACGACACCCGAGGAAACCAGCAGATAAACTTTACAGCCCAGTCTCAAGATCATCGTTCTAAGACAGCAACATTCAGCTGCAAAGTTTCCGACTATGTCCTTCTCCATTCCAGTTTAATTATTTATCAACAAACTTATTCTTAGGAAGATAACGGGATATATTACACTTCATTTACACACATGCCTGGTTGGTTTGTCAGTCTCCGTGGCGAAGAGTTAAGGTCGCGGTTCGTATTCCCGTATACCCGCATTAAAAACACAACTGCGCGCGATTTGGCAGCAGATTGATTGGCGCTGGTTTTTTAACGAAATGGTATGGTGGCGGTCGTTCAGAAAGCATTGCAAACAACTATTGAACGTAAACTTGCCAAGAGATCAACAACAGAAGAAAACTTCTGGTATTGATTGAAAACGTCCTGTTAAAGATATGCAACTAACTAACTAACTAACTGGGTGGTTTTTGGAAGCCGCGGTAACACAGGTTAGCGTTGTATGCACGTCGGCTTGTCGTCCCGGCGGTCATATGTTCAAATACTCCAAGAAGGAGGGATTTTGATTTTTAACTGATTCAGTGCCAAACAAACTGTAGGTTTAGAACAGACGTGGTACACAATCAAATGAACAGGTATAATAACTTAAATTTCCTTTAATTGATCATTGAAACTCTGGAAGATAGAGAAAACAGATAACACCTTGACCCTAGTACGGCGATATCTCATCCTTCTGTCCACATGGGAGGTCGTGTATGGCGATATATTTGCCTTTAGCATTGAATCCGTTAAACTGATCTGAGCTTCCAGTTCGAGCACACCTAAATGGCTACCAAGAAATATTCTGGGGAGTAAATGAGACGGCGGGATACTGATCACATCGCTCATCGAGTATCAATTTTTCTATACAATTATGGGGCGTTCACACAAAACCTAATAGGCTGCAGGGCACGGAAAGGGTCCTTTATTTACTTTGTATGATTGATTTGTGACTTATGTCGGTGTGCAGCAATGTCCACATGCAGAACAATTTAATTGTAGCTCAGGTGTGACTATTCAGGTGAATAATTATTTCCCTGGAGTGTTTGCTATACGATTGTGTTTTGTGCAGGCATACGCACACTCCTACCTGTCTACCCTACTGCATATACGTACGAACATGACCAAAGACAGACCGATCGACTCACCCACTCACCGACAGACCCACCCACACCTACACACACACACACAGACAGACAGACAGACAGACAGACAGACAGACAAACAGACACATACACACATACATACACAGACAGATAGACAGACAGACAGACAGACAGACAGACAGACAGACAGCCAGCCAGCCAGCCAGCCAGACAGACAGACAGACAGACAGACAGACAGACACTCTTACCAGTGGTAGTTGTTGCTCGTACGTGAAAAACTAACCCTGGAGCTCTGATATGTGCAGCTCTCAAACAGCTGGTTGACCATCACACAATTCCCTATTCCAACAACGCTGAACACACCATTATGCCCCACAAGCTCTAGCTGACCACAGGTCTTTCAAGCTGACCCACATAAATTGTTGCCTGCCCTTTTGTATCATAGAAGGTTGTTATAAACAGTTTTTAGGGCTGGACTGGAATTTGAGAGGGCTGTGGTCTAACCGCTCAGCAACTTGCTCCTGTTAACGAAAATATAAACAGGTTATTTTTAAAAAAATGTAATTACATGTTTCGTATAAATTTAGTGAATGATAAAGCGGAAGAGATGGAAGGATTCCGGGTGAGTTTGTTGAAGTGGAATAGGACATGCTAGGATGGGATATAGAGTAAAACGATGATGCGAGTGAGAGAGGGTGACGAGATGCGAGAAGAGAGAGAGAGAAAGTAAAGATGTGAGGGAGTGGTGGTCGCGGGATAGAGACAGAAAGATAGATAGAGAGAGAGAGAGAGAGAGAGAGAGAGAGAGAGAGAGAGAGAGAGAGAGAGAGAGAGAGAGAGAGAGAGAGAGAGAGAGAGGGAGGGAGAGAATAGGCCGTTGAGATTTTGGGAGGCAGAAAGAAAAGAAGTATAATAGGCGAAAACGAAGAGTTGGCACACACACACACACACACACAAAGAGTAGGGGATAAATACTGCAATCTTACAAATACAAAGAAATCTCACACACGACATGAATGTCGTGTGGAAGAAAAGTGAATGTTCCAGCGTCCGATGGGTGGCACTGAATAATGCCATTCCGATTGACCGTACAATGTCCATGTTGCCAATATCAGACCTTCTTCGATGTAGCGCAGTACAGGCAACTGATGGCGTTGCATTCGTAAATGACTAAACCATTTGATCTTACACGTTTCATTGTCTGTGACACAAGGCGGTGATCCCACTGTCCGTCTGATAACATTTCTTACTCTGTCTGGGGTGGTTAAGTTGGCAGCCCTTCTCAGTATTGACAGCTCTTCTCGGGCAACTGACTTCGCAGGTGTTAATTTTGCGCATGTGACACTTTATTTGTGCGGAAATATTTTCTGCCTTTACGTTTTCAATTTATCTTCGTTTGAAATGCATGGAGAATAGATAAAGAGGACGCGTGTCGACTTGTCGCCACATCTACTAGTTTCACTGTGATTGTATAGACCTGCATCATACTTGCATTCTTCTTCTGCTGTATTTCATCTCCCTATGGAGCATACCCCTTTAGCCAAATCACGTCAAGCCATTTGTGGACGGGTGCATGAATGGTTAGATTTTGCAGCTAAAATGTATATGGGATCAGTTCATCACTCTTACGCCAACACTCCGTGATCGTCTCTTACGACATGCATTGCAGGTTATAATGTTGCTATTCGTTGTCATCTTTATGGGCCCAGATCACACATTGGTGAATAGTATTTACATACTCCCAAGATTTGCCCTGATGGAGATGGTAACAAGATATGGTACCAAAAGCAACCTGTACTAATCCTTCTTTCAACTACTCACTTTCAACTCACTAACACATAATGGCAGTGGAAATGTATCTAAGGAAAATCTAAAAATGCCATGAACGGACAGAAAAATAAATGAGACAGTTCTTCAGTAAATCCCCGTACCATCAGGCCCACCAAATGTGAAGTTTCTAACATTTCACATACCTACGGCAGGTTCCTGCAATGTGACTTTTTTAATGAAAGAAAACAAAATCCCGTCTATGTAACTGTACTAATGTGAGTTGGAGGTTATAATATAAACTATCTACTTTATACAGATGACACATTACTGGGAAAGGAGGACGAGAAAAGATCTACAACAGTTTTCGGACATAGTAGTAACAGAAACTGCAATAAAATAATCTTTCTTGAATAACAAGGGGACAAAATATCAAAGAAAAGGATGACACCAAAAATGTCATCTGGGTGAATTCAACTATTGTTGGAAGAGATCTTAGGGAAAATACTTAATCAGGTTGGTACATTTAAATATCGAAGGATCATTATAACATCAGACGGAAGTTGCACGACAGAGATTAAGAGCAGAATATGTCAAGCAAAAAGCTGCATTTCAGAAAACGACAAGTATCTTATGCAAAAAGTCACTATCATTGTAAGTCAGAAAGAGAGTGCTGAAATGTTGTATATAACATGTTTTTCTATGGAATTACAGAGTTTCCGGTCAAGATGGCGGGACGTGTTTTCTGCTAGCTTGACTAAAGACGGTTGATCGGCGGCTTGACAATCCGCCGTCATAAAACTCCCAACTGTTACAGAATCAGATTTCTGGCTCCAAATGTTTGACGCTTCGCACATACATGGAGAGCCACGACTTCTGCCCTATGCGCCGCCTTAGGCACGAGAAGAAAGACAAGTGAATCGTGGAACGGGAATGGACAAATTAGGAAGACCTTGGAAGCAACAGATATGTGTTTCCTGATACGAATGTTGTGAAAACCTTGGACTGCTAGAGTAACTAACAACAATTACTTGAAAGAGGATAATGAAACCAGAACATTATATTCAACAATAGGAAAGAGACAAACATCATTCTTTGAGCATGTGATGAGAAGACATGCATTGTTGAACATCGTAACAATTGGAAAGATAAGTGAGGAAAGAGGCAGAGGCAGACCAAGAGAAATAATGCTGAATAGGCTGAGACTGTGGTAGGGAGGGTTATCATCAGCAGAGAAAGCCATTGACAGATCTGTGGAGAGACATGAATGCCTACACAAGGTTGACATGGCACATGATGGTGATGAGTCTGTAATCAGTTCTTACATTCAATATATACAAACTGAAACTATAAGAAAATATGTGCATTTAGCAAACCTTCGTGTGCATGTGTTTAAACAGAAACAAAGATTTAGACAGTTCTACAATACATAACTGACAAACGTATATTGATTACGGAAATGAGATGTAGGCAGTCAAGAATTGTGGGTATGTTATAAGAAGGAATGAACTAGAACAATTAGTTACAATTGGCAAAATGATTGGGGAAAGAGCACATTGAAAGTAGAGCGATAAATACGTAGACGGCTAACCACATGGCGTAATCAGGGGAAGAGCATAAAACTGGTCCAAGATCGTGTGAGAAGGAGAACCATGACGGTCCATCATGATCAGCATGGCACATAATGATGGTGATATTTTAAGAGTGTTCCAGATAACGTTCAAGATACGTTCACTTGGTGTGGTGGCTCGAGACATAGCGAGATAACGTTGTACAGAGGAGAGGACAATTGCAGGGTTTCGCTGTATTCAGCCGAAAGACAGACTAAAAACTATCATTAAAACGTGTACCGTGGCCTGGGTCACGAGAAGAGAGATAGCTACTGGGTTAAAAGGGTGTTTGGAGGGAAACGTGGAGGAGAAGCATGCAAGAGGCACGTAGCGTTGAAAGTATGTGGACAATATTAACAGATTCAGTGACAAACAAAATGTAGATGTTGGACCTAACAAAAATGGATGGCGCAAAATGGGAAGAAAGGGCGTGATTTGAACGTTGTTAATATGGTAGCAGATATGTATTATATTTCAAATTAAAGGGGCTGCATAAGATCTACTGTATATAAGTCAATGGCAGATGCGATAAGTCGCTTAAGACAATGAATCACCCCATGGCGTGTAATCAGTGTAAGCGGTGGATTAGCAGAAGGTTTGTAAAAGAATGAGAAGACGCAGAGCAGAGGGTGTTGGAGACTCTTTGCAGCCGACTTTCAATACGGAGGTGGTGCATGATGATGACTATTGCTGGTGCTTGCCGGAAGGCTTTTCACGGCTGAAGAAAAACAGCCACCTGCCCAAACAGTCGCCATGCTGTGTACAGGCCTGGGATTTTGTGATATCTCCAATACAGAAAAACCCGTGGCTTTATAGGAGGAATAGAAAGCATGAATCAAGATTTGAGAGGCTTTCATATTATTCCTTCCTTAGTCAGCTGCTTTACTATTCGCAATCAAATGCTAATACATTGGCTCGATGAGCATCCACTGTAGGGCACTCTTCATGAGAAGTCAAATGTTAATGACAAAGGCAATGCAGAGGTCAAACAGCAGTACGAACCTATGGCACAAGAGCAGCAAAGAAGTTAAAATACATTTTGAGAATACGCATCTAAACTGTGGTTACATACTGATGTGAGTTATGGACCATTTCGCAGTCACTAAAGATGAACATTGTGGCATTTTTTATCTTACATGTTACGTAACATGTCTTTGAATATCGTAGACAGAGAAGACGAAAATTTTGGAATGTTTAAATTTAAATGTTACATAACAGGTCTTAGAATACTGTGAACATAGAAGGCGAAAAATAATGACATTTTGCCAGATCTGAACATCGAATAAACAGGTCTTAGAATATCGTGAACATAGAAAACGAAAAATAATGAAATTTTTTCAGATCTGAACATCAAATAAACAGGTCTTAGAATATCGTGAACATAGAAGGCGAAAAATAATGAAATTTTGCCAGATCTGAACATCGAATAAACATGTCTTATAATATCGTGAACATAGAAGACACAAACTAATGAAATTTTGCCAGATCTGAACACCGAATAAACAGGTCTTAGAATATCGTGAACATAGAAGACACAAACTAATGAAATTTTACCAGATCTGAATATCGAATAAACATGTCTTAGAATATCGTGAATATAGAAAACACAAACTAATGAAATTTTGCCAGATCTGAACACCGAATAAACAGGTCTTAGAATATCGTGAACATAGAAGACACAAACTAATGAAATTTTGCCAGATCTGAATATCGAATAAACATGTCTTAGAATATCGTGAACATAGCAGACGAAAAGTAATGAAAGTTTGCTAGATCTGAACATGGAATAAAACTAGCTCATAAACAGCTTAAATGTCTGAGAAACTGGAATGCTTTGGTCTAATTAAACGTGGCTGTTGTTTGGAGAGGACAGTAGTGGTAAGCTTGGTATCCTGGAATAAGAAGTAGAGGTCAACCATAAAGAAGACCCACACAGGACAGTAAAGACAACCTGAGAACTAAAATGCATGAGGATGAACAGCTGACAAAGGATCTACGAGCGTAGGAACATTTTGGCTGGCCGTAGTGAGAACGAAGATGTGCAAAGAGCCTTATTTATGATGGTGATGACGCACGCACGCACGCGCGCGCGTGCGTGCGTGCGTGTGTGTGTGTGCGGTGTGTGTGTGTGTATGTGTGTGTGTGTGTGTATGGAGAGAGAGAGGAGGGAGAAAGATAGTACATAACCAAAACTATAACAGTGATTCCCAACGGATGGGAACTTTATCTTTAGAAGGGTCGCAGAAATGTACTGGCCACAAGTATGATCATCTATACATAACGCTTATATCTAATTCCAAAGCCAATTTCTCCAGCATATGTACAGACAACTTTTCCCGTTTACTGTGATATAATTATGAAAACGACAGTGTGCACAAACGATGTTATGTGGTGCCAGGGTCTGTGTCTGGGTCTATCTGAATGAGCTACTATCAATACTTGTGTAGCAACACTTGTCGTGTCCAACAGGGGATGATTCTTTCTTCTCTTCCTCTCCAGTCAGAACCCTGGTCATCTCGCAGCACATGAGTATATCATGGTTACTCAATCATACGTCATAAACCTCACCCACTCGAACTGCAGTTAACTTAAACAAGAGTGAACACAAAGACTGTTATAAGTTTCCTACGTATAATATACACAATCACATAATCGAAGATGCCATCACTTATTCGACAGTCACATCACATTACACTACATTACAGATTAAATGCGTGGCTCAATATAGAGCCATAACGCTGTCTACTTTTCACCATGTCCACACAGGACGATGGATCCACGCCGACTAACTTGTCCCGAGCTCACTTCCTGTCACCTGGGCAGTGAGCTCCAGCGTTTTTCACGTTGTGTGGAAAGCCCCTGCTTTCCCCGTTCCCGTGTTCAATTCTGAACACAGTCGCAACCTGTACTCTGTGACCCAGGCTATAACTGAACCATGCCATGACGTCGTCAGGCTCATGGCATTCCCCCCTTCCACGGGCAAAAATTGAGAATCAATTTTTGAAATATCCAATTTTCAGTTATGTAAGCAATATTAATGTAGTTCTAATTCTAATTTAACTATCTGTCGTCTTTCCATAAACCTTGTTAAGTTCTTGTCACTCTGAAATATACAACTAGTTAATTATTCTCATCAACATATAAAGTACATCCAAATGCATACCTCTATTTTGTCCTACAACCTTTTATCAAATTACTATATAACAATATCAATGTAACTGTTCTTTGTAACATTGAATCAGAATTTCTACATCTAAATTCTAATCTGTCTATATATGAACCCTCAGTTTGTAATATGACTCCGAGACTTAATATTTCCATTCTATTAATGCTATGATGGTATCATAATCAATTCCGCGTTTTGTTGGCAGGTAGCGTCTATAGTGGTCATACAAGACTAACCATCACTCAGCTTCATCTGCTCATCCTCACCACTCATTTGCTAAGCCACTCGTCCCAGGTCTAGAAGATCAGCTGTTATCGCGTTACATACAAGGCCACCTGTACAACGCAAGCCAGCGTTCCCATGGTAGATAGACTGATACCCGACTGCAAGGATTATCCAAGGAAGATACTAAGTTCCAAGTACCGCCAGCACATCTTTGCTGTTTTCGCGTTACCATACTTGACCACCCGCATCTCCAGTCAGTCAACCACTGCAGCCACAGCCTTCCACCACCGCCCATGCCTATACAAAGTTCCAAGTACCGCCAGCCTAAACATCCTCTTTGACTCTGTCGTTGTAGACCCAGCGTATAGCAATGAACATAGTTGCAGCTAATAAGCCTGAGAGCATCTTATATTACCGGCCGTTTCGTTCCATTTGACCAACTCATTACGCTTCAACTGCCACAGCTTCTATTGTGTCTTCATCCTCTATATCGTACTCTCATCAATTTCATTAATGATTCCAATACTAAGTATCCTATAAATCTAACCAATTTCTTCTTATATTAATCAAAATCAATCAACAAATATCAATAAATGCAACATAATAATAAATATGAACACAAATATATGTCTCCATCAATCAATTAATAACACAATTAAATAATATCTATACTCAACCAATAAGTAATTATATTCTCATTACTAAAATTATATAGCATTTACATAAATAGTTCACAATATTCATTAATACGTATAAATAATAAATATGTAATAGTAATAATAATTATCTAACACCCAACATCAATCATATAATTATATAACCTATAATATAATGCTATATTTGCAATAATAACAATCATTGCTTATAATTTAAGTTCTCTATTCCATAAAATAATTACTAATCAATCTCTATATAATTACATAATCATACTCATATTGCAATATAGCTTCCTTTCCAATAACATCTCTTCAATTTCAATTCTAACTCAACCTGTATGGCTATGTGGCACCATGACCACGTGTTAGTAATACATGCAATCAATCATCAAGTTATTTACATAGGTTAGTTCTGTACAGTCAGTTAATTCATAGTGCCTCCATACATGAGTGAGTCTCCATCTGCCACTAAACCACAAATATTAACAACCTGCAATGCGAGACCGCCATCACACAGCGAGCACACACTCAGCTCACCCGGTGTTAGCAACCCCACATTAAATGATGCCAATACCCATATGGTTTTACCTACCCACTACTGTTGTCAATCACAAAATCTTTCAAAATTAAAATATAAACCTAACAAATATCGAAATGATCTGTGCCGCCGGTCCCCGTCACGGATTATCATTTAACACATTCATTCCATTCACATCAACCACCATAACCCGTATCAGAGATCAGCCGCCCACATGACGTAACTTATCATACTATCAATATTGACAAAGTCATCTCCGGTTTCCATCCCAACTGATGTTTTCTCCCAGCGATCTCTGCCAATGCCGTGCTAGAGTCGACCAGTCTGATGTTACCAAAGAGAACACTGCACTGCCAAACACCGCTCGGATATCCACCCATTTGACATGAATTCCCATTCACTAAAGATAGTATTAACCAAAATCCACTAATGAAAATTAAACCAACTACCACACTCAACCATAGCATGCAAGACATAATGATGTTAACCTAAATAATTTTCCATGCCACAAACTCAACTTCAGAGAAATTTATACAGTGGAAAATATGAACTAAATGCTTAGAAATTATGTTCCACCATAGCCCAAAACAATGTCGCGTATCATAACCCAGAGACGCGACACCGGTCAGGTGTTGATGTAACACAACCTCACAAGCTGTTATCATTTGTAAGCTATTTTTATTTCTAGACCACTCTTTTCCGCAACAACACTCTGTTGTGTATCATTAACCCATACACACAACAACAGTTAGTTGAACCTACAATCACATATGCCCAACACCCCGCATAGCAAGTCCCCCGCCACATAACAATTACCCATGCCATATTTCGGAAGGCTGCTCTACAAGATGCGAAACATTCTTGAGAAATGCTCTTGTCGGCACAGAAAGATTACCCACGAACCATGCCGGCAATGCACGTCTCCAGTTGTAAACAAACTCACTCATGCGAAATTCACTTCGCCAGGTGTTTATTCCCTATCTGTTAATTTTCCACTGGACAAACAATTGCCAATTCTATTTTAAATAACAATAAAATACCTGAAGAAAAATAATAATATCCTCCTCAAACCTGCATGCAAGAAATGATGATGATCTAAATTAACCAAACTTCTGCATGCAATAAATCATTAAGAACCAAACAAAATAATTACTAAAATTATAACAAAATTCAGAAATCATGCATAAAAGTAACCTATAACCAAAATTAATTATAACAACATAACCGTAAAATATTCTACAGTATCGTTCACTAATCACTACTATCATCTTATTATCGTATACTGTTCATTAAGATATTGGTTTCCACACATAAGTACTAGTACTCCTTAACTATTATTACACTAACTGTGAACTAGTACGTTGTTCAATAATTATAATTATAGTTATTTCCTAACGTAGGCTGCACTCAAATTATTACATAATGCTACTACTTTACTACCAAGTAATTTTATATGCATTCGTTAGGTTACTGTCACATAAAACAAATTCACAATTACATAACATATCTAACACAAACTAAACAATAACAACATATCACAAATATAACTACACATGCTTAATAATAATAGAGACTAATGTTAAATACTAATTGCACAACGCTAATGGCTTCTATATTGCCCGTTCTTAGCTTAAACTGTCCTGCTGTTTGTTTACAACTCTCCTAACTTACACTGTCTAATCACACAGTTACAATATTTAACCTAATTTCAGTTGATCCACTAGCCCACTTCATGTTTTTACGGCAACTATGAACTACACACACACCAGGCCCCTCGAATATAACACGGTGTTCTGTCAAATACCGGCACTTTACAAGTTCACTCAGTTCCGGTGTTTATTAGAAAATGTTCCCGTTTTACAATAGTTTATTTCAGCCTGGCTGATCACATCCAGATGTCTCAAATTGTTAACTTGTGTGTCGTTTCTTGAATGTACACGCTGTAGCCAGCTATGACTGTCGCTTCTCTGTTGACCATATGTTCATCAACACAGTAGACCTGTCGACCGTCTGACCTCGCTTGTTGACACAGCAAGCCTGTCACAACTCTGTAGGCCTGATTCATATTTTCTCTTGCTGTGACCTGGTTTTAACAGTTCGTACGGGGAATTCCCATGTTTACATGTGTCCATTGCCTCATTAACATAATCAATACTTGCTGTTGACGCCTTGATTTGTCTTTATTCACACTTCTAATAATTTCACAGTTCAACTTAGTGACACCTTTGTAAGAAATCAAATTCTCTTGTTCTTTAAAGTCCTGCAACCATATCTTCAATCACATAGTACTAACTGTTTATATACTTTACATAGTCACATTTCCAATACTTGATAAGACATTTAATTATTACACTTGTTGACTACATCTTTTTGCCGAATCTGTTCAATTGTTCACATGCCTTTTATAATGCGTACAGTTCAACGCCTGTTTTGTCATTTTAAATTCATTATGATAGCAGGAGTTGGTGATTATGTTTCTCGTTTCATCATGTGTGATATCAACTTTTCCGTTAGCCAATTCTCTACTTGTAGAATGATACTTTGTGGCTTAAACTTTACGTTGGCACGTGTTACGTATGTCAAATCATCATCTGTGGCCTCAGGATTCATATGGACGATAAACCCCCAAGTGCCAGGGTCTGTGTCTGGGTCTATCTGAATGAGCTACTATCAATACTTGTGTAGCAACACTTGTCGTGTCCAACAGGGGATGATTCTTTCTTCTCTTCCTCTCCAGTCAGAACCCTGGTCATCTCGCAGCACATGAGTATATCATGGTTACTCAATCATACGTCATAAACCTCACCCACTCGAACTGCAGTTAACTTAAACAAGAGTGAACACAAAGACTGTTATAAGTTTCCTACGTATAATATACACAATCACATAATCGAAGATGCCATCACTTATTCGACAGTCACATCACATTACACTACATTACAGATTAAATGCGTGGCTCAATATAGAGCCATAACGCTGTCTACTTTTCACCATGTCCACACAGGACGATGGATCCACGCCGACTAACTTGTCCCGAGCTCACTTCCTGTCACCTGGGCAGTGAGCTCCAGCGTTTTTCACGTTGTGTGGAAAGCCCCTGCTTTCCCCGTTCCCGTGTTTCTGAACACAGTCGCAACCTGTACTCTGTGACCCAGGCTATAACTGAACCATGCCATGACGTCGTCAGGCTCATGGCATGTGGGTTACATAGAAGTTTTGGATATACTATGTATAAAGGGTTCCGTTGATTGGTCCGTTGGTTGACTGGTTGGTTGGTTAGTTGGTTGGTTAAAGGTAACGGAAGTAAAGATGATAAAGCTGAAAGTGACATGGGTATCGCGACAGGCATTGAATTTCTAGAGTGACAAAATTAAAGTTCTTCGAACATTTTGTGAGAATGAAATCAAGCCAACCATCACTTCATTCTCACAATCAAAGAACTTATGACAGTCAACCACTAGTTTTTGCCTACTCACAAAGCTCTGATAGTCAACCACCACTGTATGCCTACAGTGTGAAAAGCTCAGCCGGTTGATCATCACTTTATGCCTACAATCAAAGATCTGCCAATCAACCACCACTTTATGCCTACAATCAGAAAAACTCTGCCAGTCAACCACCACTTCATGACTACGATAAAAGAAACTTCTGCCACCTAACCATCACTTTATGTCTACAATCAGACACTCTGTCACTCGACCACCACTCTGTACTTCCAATCACAGAAGTTCTGCCAGTCGGACACTACTTTATGCTTACAATAACAGAAGCTCTGGCTACAGAACAAGATAAAGATCAAGAATCAAATAGATATATTCTCTCAAGGGTTCACTAAGCAAACACAAACTCAAAGCCGGCCAGGTGCCACATATTGTTCAAAATCGATAACCTTAACTCCACCTACCCTGGGCGGCAAAAGTGCACCATACTGACATGGGCAATCATGTTTCTGCATATCTTGCGATCTGCAACAGCATATATCAATTCATGTCAAGAATCTTCTAACGTTGACAACACACACACACACACACGCACACACGCATGCACACACACACACACAAGCACCCCTGAAGTCGCAGTGTGTTCCCCTGATGGCGAGGAACCCTGGGTAATAGAGACAGCTAATCCGCACTAACAAATATCAGTCCAGTGAACTAGAAGTAGCATCACTTGTAAGCACTACGCTTGAGTTCAGAGCCAGCCAATGAAAACAAACACAGCATCGTACCATGAAGTATTTTTTAACCACGGAGCAATGTAGAAACAATATATACAGATTCTAAGTATGGCTGGCTTCAGCATTAATTCATTAAAGGACATACTTCAGGGAAGGTTTATATAGCGATTAGAATTATAAATAGAAAGATGTACATGAAACGATAATTTATCACGCAGTAAAGTATGAACTTACCGCTAGCAACAGCAATATTATTACGTGTATATAAACCTTGTGTTTAAATAAAAATATACATAATTATACACGTAATTATAATTAGTCGGAATTTATTCCACTAGCCGATCTCAGAACAATGGCTGCCACACAGACTACTCACTATACCCCGGAAGTAAACAAGTCGGTCTGCAAAAAAATGCAACTTATCCATAGTTATAATCTTGGCTTGTGGTCGGGGTTTGCATGGGGTAGGAACTGTGAAGGGTGTTCACTGAACGAAGGTCACGTCTGCGATATTTCCTCGGAGTGTCAAAATTGTATATATTGGCAGACATGTAACCAAAGGTGACGATTACTCACTTTTGTCAGACAAGGCAGCGCACACATAAAACAAAGATGAGCAAAGAGGGAAATGATGTGACAACTTGTGCTGGGTGTCCGGCAGCCATAATAGCATTGCGTCGCGGCGCGTTATTTCCTCCCAGAACCGCGTCCCGCTGGGTGCAAAGCGAAGGTCAATTTTTCATGAGCACAAATTTGCGCGCTCACCTCTTAGCTAAATTCGATTAACTCCGAGTCAAGTGTATGAAGAATGGCCAGCATGGACGCAGAGCCAGAAGCCAGGGTAATGAAATGTAGATTATTGTTTAGCAAGAATATCAAAAGCACAAGTTGGTGTAAGGTAACCAGACAACTTAAAGTGAACACTTCGACTATTTTGTTTGTAACCAGGTTACTGCAATCTAATTTATTCCCTGATCTACATTCTAGTATTATGGAAACTTGGCAAAAGAGAAGACTAAACTTGCATACGTTTTTTGAAGTTTCAGATTCAAGTGGTCGCGGGCAAACATAATGTACATTATACTTCATCTCGTTTATTTTTATAGCGATTTTCAATTCGGAAAGACAATGAACATACACTACACCGTATAGATGCTTACATGCATCCATACACAAACACTCACACACACACACACACACACGTTTGTGTATGGATGCGTGTATGCACGTATGTAGGCAGGCAGCAAGGCATGCAGACAGGCAGGCAGGTAGGCAGGCAGGCAGGCAGGCAGGTAGTTAGGTAAGTATGTGTGTGTCCTCAGATTCAGTGTGTATGTGTGTGTGTGTAGTAAGTAAAGGACTATTTTAAGCGCTATAAGACACACTGGGCATATGGTGCAAGACCAATATTTGCTAAGAACAATCGGCACTAGGTGGGTCATGTGCACAATCGGCACTAGGTGGGTCATGAGCTCAGTACCACGCCGGCCGCATGTGCTTTCCAAGACATTTCCTGATACCCATTTTAAGCTGGGTCCACCTGGAAGCCCAATTTCATTTACAACCCAAACCCTACCCCAATGCCCCTCCCCAACTCACCCCTCCCCCATCCATGCGGATGCGGATTCAAACCGATGATTACCGTTATCACAAACATCAGAAAGAGGCACTGGTCATTTTATTTTTCACCACACAATGAGAACGGACACAGTCGTTAACATCGGGTAACAACTGAAAAGATTTCCAGAAAGAGAGCTAGAGGAAGTCAACAAGAGGAGATTCTTGACAGCTTTTTGTCAAGGCGCAAGATGATGAGCAACGTTTTAAAACAAAAGTATTTTTGATAGTTCTATTTCATCTATAATATCCGATCATTTCGTCTGGATAATTTCATCCCAGTCTCTAATGTTAAAAACATACAATTTTGATGTCATGTATTTTTTACTGGGCACGCCTCTGATTACATTGAGGCGAAAATGTGAAACGTCATTACTTCGAAACGTTGCCTTCTTTTGCGCTGTTTCAATTTGCGTCCACGTTGGCGTTGAGTGAATGCAGACCTCTCTTTAGGAGAGCAGATTTTATGTCTGTACGTCATCATCATCATCTTGAAATGTCACTTTCTTCAAGATGTTACCACTTCACTCCACTCTGGCGTTGAGTGAATGCAGACCTGCCTTGTGAGAGAGCAAATTTTATGTCTTTACGTCATTATCATCATCATCAACATCATCATCATCTTGAAATGTCACTTTTTTCAAGATGTTACAACTTTACTCCACCCTGGCGTTGAGTGAATGCAGACCTGTCTTGTGGGAGAGCATATTTTATGTCTTTACGTCATCATCTTCATAATCAACATCATCATCATCTTGAAATTTCATTATTTCCAAACGTTACTTTATTCATGATGTTACAACTTTACTCTGGCGTTGAGTGAATGCAGACCTGCCTTGTGGGAGGGCAGATGTTATGTGTGTACGCAATAATCATCATCACCACACAACATTCAGCCCAGTGCTTCTAGAAGTAGTGTGTATGGACTACTCTTGAGTTCAATACCAGCTAGCGCAAAAAAAAAATCTCGTCTGGAAGGCGATTCGAACACACGACCACCGGGACGGTAGGCAAGCGTGCTAGCCAGTACTCTACCGTTGCTGCCACAGATGTCAATAAGTGCAAGGCTGTTTCTTTTCTCTCTGGCCTGCGATAGCAAAGAAGGCATTTATAGAAACACCAGAAAACCAAAAATAATAATTTCATGAATATTCAATGTAAAGTTATATTCATGGTTATATTATAACCTCCAACTCGTACTCCTAGCCTTTCTTTGATCACTTCCATTATAACTTTGCTGTAGACTTTAAAAGGGTTTAAAAATGCAGGAATATCGACTTCCATGCACCGGGTGTTATCTATATGGCTCGGTCTCTTTACGCTGTACGGTTGCATAAAGCGTCGCCCAAAGCACGAACTCTGTAGCTCCGGCGACGACCCCAAGAGTCCCCGAGAAAATGATACTCCTGAACCGAACCACTTGGCCATGCAGATTCTGATTACTTTGCTATAGATAGAAAAGAGACTTGGTGATGAAAAGCATCCCTGCCTTACTTGTTGCCCTTGTCTGCCCATAATTGCCTTGTTTATTTCATATTTTAATGGATGTTGCTTGTTTCTAGTAAATATTATTTATAATTCTGATATTTTTTAAAATTTTGCATATCCCTTATTCCCTTACAGGACGTTGCAGTCAACACCGGCATTTTTCAGCTGCGGTTGATGTACTATTCAAGTTTTATGTTCAGTAGTTTGCCATTGATTTCTGAACGGCCGGTTCACATGAGTAAGTTACCAACGCGGCTCGATCCGCTGCCGAATCTCGCGCAGCTGTTTTCCCCACGTGGATATACGGGATTACAAGCAACGTCGTTAACCCCTTGGCCATGAATATCTTTCATTGTTGTCTCCCGTGTGTTGCCGGGGCCCATAAGGGAAGCAAAGAATAGCAACACTGCAGCCTACCACGCATGTCGTAAGAGGCGACTATGGAGGCTTGATGGTTCCGTCGCCCTGCTACTGAGTGAGTGCGTGGTGCGACACTGTGAGCTGTGAGTTTCGTGTGTAATGCTTTTGAATCTGCCCGAGGACTTTTGGAACGTGACTGCATGTTCGGAACGATGGCAGATGGCTATGTCCCAGAGTTGACCGGTTTTTGCCTTATGCAGAAATGCGTGGCTGCTGGGCTTCTGGTTGACTGCCACTACCATCGACGATGAACTGTATTTCGTGGACTGTGTGGGTGAACATCTAGGAAACATCCAGATGGGAAAATGACTGCCGATTCCATCAGAAATGAACTGGGTGTTTTGTGGGGGACTATTGTGTTGACATTCTGGCGGCGGCATTATGCACAGTGTATCTGTGCGGGCTGTTGTTTGTCGAGACTAATGTCTTTTTCACTTTTCACATTGGGCAGTGGGGAGCATTTTGTGTGATATTCACTGGCACAGGAACGGAGCATAATGGGGACGACCCGTTGTTGTGAAATTGGAACTGCGTCTAACTAACTAACTAACTATCTTTCATTGTTTTCATTATTTCATCATTTTACGCTTTAACAAATGCCTTGTTATAATCTTGTTTTGTTTTCTCATAATATGACCAAACAAATTATAACTACCGCTTTCTGACGTTTGTGATAATTTGTCTTTGTGCCGGAGCCCCTCTCAAGACGTTTCATTCATTCATTCATTCATTCATTCATTCATTCGGTAGCATGTCATTTGCAGAACCTCGCTCCCATAACAACCTTCCGGAAAACCTCTCGATCATAAGCAATATGTCCCGCGTCCGATACACCCATCTAGAGATCATCCGCCACATCGTGCACCCATCTTCTCTTTGGCCTTCTCAAGACGTTTAGATTACTCATTTTGGCAGTCCAAGGAATTGTCTGCGCTTACTGACCAACTCAATAAATAACACTAACTCCTCTGGAATATAGTGTTATTTTAACTAGTGCAAATGTAAAAATGTATTCATCATCATCCAGTGGCTTGTCCTACTCAGAACTTTAGAATCCACAGCGGTCGTTCTTCACAATTGACTTGAGTGCCCTAGATTTCTAGGCATGTTGTCTTGCATTGTTTTCCTTCTTGGCAGTGACCATACTGGTCGGTCACTGTTGCCACTTTCTATACACATACCGTCTGCCTACGATCGCGAACTTGAGACCATAACTTGAGACCATAACTTGAGAAAATAACTTTAGACTACAATTTGAGACCATAACTTGAGATTATAACTTGAGATCTTAACTTGAAACCATAAATTTAGACCATAACTTCAGACCATACTTTCAGACCATAATCAATAACTATATGTCGACTGGTATTAAGCTCAAATTGCTCCCTTGGGAAAATGTATTAGTTTTAAAAAGTACTGTAAAATACTGCTTGTGGCAGAAAGCCTTGAGGCATCAACTGTATAGTACACAAAAAGTTAATGATATGGAATCCTTCAATATATCAAGATTCAGATTCCCCCTCGGGTCTTGTTTTGTCTCTTTCGGCAGGCTGACTTAATTCTGTCTAGCATTGACAGATGGTTGAAATGCTTTCGTTAGCTATACAGTTCTACAGAAATGTACTTCCTCGTAGCTTTAGTTATTTCTTTGTATAGACCCAGCTGCGGCCTGGTGAACACATTGATGGCGTCCAAACAACAAACCCACGACCATCAAAGTGCAAGACCGAAGTTCTGACCACTTTGACACAGCGACCCCCTTTAATCACTCATTGGACAAATGGCACCAATACTAAAGAACAAACATGTATCAATAACTACTAAGAAAGTACTTTACAACACAATCTTCCTACCAACTCTATGCTACCAATGCCAAACCTGGACAATGACAGGAAAAGAGAAAAGAAAAATCACAACAACAGAAATGAGGTTCCTGAGAAGAATACTCAACGTATCAAGAAGAGACAAGATAAGAAATGATGAAATCAGGACTAAAGTCGGGGTTAAAGCAGCACTAGATTTTATTAGAAAGCAGCAAGTCAAATGGTTTGGCCATGCAAGTAGGTTACCATTCAACAGCATACCACAACAAGCAATGATGTACAGTAAAGATGGAAACAGAGGAAGAGGCCGACCACGTAAACGTTGGACGGAGGGAATAGCAGAGTCCATGGGAATATCGATATATGAAGCCCATAATCGGGCACTCTCACGATGTTTATACTTCACCTCGACACCGCAAGGTACAAGAGGAACATGATGAGATGAGATGAGATAATAGTAATGTACCTTGATACTACAACATCTAAGGCCGCCTCTATAAATTCCATGGTCACAGAAACTCAAAGGTAATACACACGTTATCTCAACAGAAACAAATGCATAATCAATAAAACCAAATTATTTAAAGCTGGAACTTGAGAACAGATGTAGGAAATGTGTTTGTTTGGCCAAAAATAACATTCAGAGTAAATGTGTACAGACAAAAAACAAAAACCGAAAATATCGTTCATGATGAATTTGTATAGAAAAAAAAAAAAAATACGAAAACATATAGCGTTGAGGATAAATAATTTGTACAGCCAAAAAGAAATTTAGCCTTTAGAATGAGTTTGTGTAGCTAAACATTGCATTGATTTATGGCAGGCTACAGATGACAAGGGCGGGAAAATAGATAATAGCTAAGATAAATCGTGTCATCAATCAGAATAAAAACAAAGACAAGTGTTTGAGTGTTGCTTTAATTGTACCCACCATCTGACCAACCAACAGACCAATCAATTAATAGACCAACCAGCTGATCAATCAATTAACTGATCAACCAATTAACCAGTTAATCAACCAACCAATAAACAAATCAGTCGGTTAATCAACCGAGCAACCAACTGACTAGCCAACAATCTGACCAACCAGTAAACCAATAGACCGACCGACAGACCGACCATCCAACCTATAAACGGATCAACCAATAGACAATCAAACGACCAATCAGTCGACCTCCCTACCAACAAAACAACCAGCTAACTAATCAACGAATCAATCAACAAACGAACCAACCACCCAGCAAACCGACCAACCAATTAATCAAAACACATAACAACCAATCAAACCAACCAACTAATCATTCAATCAACAAACAGACCAACTAACTAACCAACCGCGCAACCGATCACTTATCACCTTATCGACTCGTCCCATCTTGTGTGTTTTATTTTTCCATCCAAAATCACATGCCTTTTCTTCACTCGTGGAAATATCGTATTTTAAATAAAATTGCCCCGAAGCACCTTCCTGTTATGTTTCTGTGATATGATAGCGCCTTCACATTTTGTAGGCGTCAGTACACGGAGGAATAGGTGGCTGATCTTAAATTCACTTCCGTATGCAACATGCTAGTTTAATTTAATTTAGTTTAGTTTAGTTTAGTTTAGACGACGGATCAACATCACCTCACAGGGGCGTAACTCAAAAGTGCTCTGTTCTACTCCTAACTCAAGCCTGAGTCCGGAGAATCTCAGCTCAGTGCAAAAACCCTATAGCACAAGCGAGGATCCTGAAATACTTTGGGTAGCTTTTTAACTCGAAATTTTGCCCGGACAGCGCCGTTAGGCTACTCTTTTTTCGATTTCCCACTGCCAAGGGATTTGTTTACGTGCTAATATCGTATTAACATATTGTAATTGTATCGTCGAATATGTTTTTTTTTTTTTTTCGCACCTGAGTTTAATCTTAAGAGTATCACTTACCACTCTCTTTATTTAGCCATTTCCGAGCATGTTTCCTGTGTGCACTTAAGTTCTATTACCCGTTCACTAATTTGTTAACGCATCATCTCGCCAACAAAAGCATAGCTACCGCTAAAGATACACTTAAAGATGTACACACTTGCTGTAAGTTAACTAAAGAACTACGCGTTCTACATTAAAGCTAATATTTTTGTTTTCTCCGCAAAAGTGATAGGCAAAACATTTACAAAAACACTCCCCCCAAAAATATCTGACAGCTTTAGGCGTCAGCTGTCAAAATACCTCTTGCTGAGCCAGAAAACTTTCCACCCTCCCATTTCTAAACAGCTTATACTAGAGCTGAAAAATAAAAAAAAAAAAAATAAAAACTCCCTAATGAATGGATTTTCTCCATTCAAAATGTATTCACTTAGTTCGTAGGTGGGGAAAGTTGTTTCTTTCTCAATCGGGAATTTTGATGCTAGTCTCTTGACGTTGCTTGAGTACATTTTTAAATGCTTTAAATAGTGTATGAATTAAAATAATAATAGTAGGGACGGGGTGTGGGGGGAAGGAATAATCACTTTAATCTTCTTCCTCTCCCCAATTGGGGATTAACAGTAGGGACGGAAGGCGGCGACATGGAATAATCACTTTAATCTTCTCCATCTCCCCCATAGGGGAATAACAGTAGGGACGGGGTGGGCGGGGGGAATAATCACTTTAATCTTCTTCCTCTCCCCTATTGGAGAATAACGGTAGGGACGGGTGCGGGGGGAAGGAATAATCACTGTAATCTTCTTCCTCTCCCCCCTTTGGGAATAACAGTAGGGACGGGGTGCGGGGGAGGGAATAATCACTTTAATCTACTCCCTCTCACCCATTGGGGAATAACAGTAGGGACGAGGAGTGGAGGTGGGGAATAATCAATTTAATCTTCTTTCTCTCCCCCATTGGAGAATAACAGTAGGGACAGGGTGCGAGTGAGGAAATAATCGCTTTAATCTTCTTCCTCACCCCCATTGGGGAATAACAGTAGGGTCGGGGTGCGGGGGAGGGAATAATCACTTTAATCTTCTCCCTCTCACCCATTGGGGAATAACAGGAGGGACGGGGAGTGGAGGTACAGAATAATCACTGTAATCTTCTTTCTCTCCCCCATTGGGGAATAACAGTAGGGACGAGGAGCACGGTGAGGGAATAATCACTTTAATCTTCCCCATCTCCCTCATTGGGGAATAAGAGTAGGGACGGGGAGGGAATAATCGCTTTAATCTTCTTCCTCACCCCCATTGGGAAATAACAGTAGGGTCGGGGTGCGGGGGGATGGAATAATCACTTTAATCTTCTCCCCCCCCCCACCATTGGGGAATAACAGTAGGGACGGGGTGCGGGGGGGGGGGGGGGGGGAATAATCACTTTAATCTCCCCCCATTGGGGAATAACTGTAGGGACGGGGTAGGGGGGGGGGGGCGATAATCACTTTAATCTTCTTCCTCTCCCTCATTGGGGAAATAACAGGCAGGGAATGGGTGCGGGGGGAGGGAATAATCATTTTAATCTTCTTACTCTCCCCCATTGGGGAATAACAGTAGGAACGGGGTGCGGGGGCGGGAATAATCACTTTAATCTTCTCCTTTTCACCCATTGGGGAATAACAGTAGGGACGGGAAGTGTAGGTGGGGAATATTCACTTTAATCTTCTTTCTCTCCCCCATTGGGTAATAACAGTAGGGACGGGGAGTGGAGGTGGGGAATAATCACTTTAATCTTCTTTCTCTCCCCCATTGGGGAATAACAGTAGAGACAGTGTGTGGGAGGAGGGAATAATCACTTTAATCTTGTTCCCCTCCCCCAGTGGGAAATAAGCCCTCAACCAAGTCACCTCAAGCCCCTCGATCTGTAGTAGTCCCATGCATCTCCGACCAAGTGCTCCCCATATTATTAATTTGTGTTTCTACTTCTCTTCTCCGTGAGGTTTTTAGGTCTTCCGCCATTTAATAATTGTTCGCCGTGGCCATTGCGTTGCCGGCGCGATTCGTAATGCAGCGGCGACCGATTTGGCAGCAGACTGTGTCGCGCTGGTTTAACGTGTTGGTATGGGAGCCGATCGTTCAGAAAGCAGCGACAAACTACTGAACGTAAAAAACTTGCGAAGACATCAACAACGGCAGTAAAATGCTGGTGTTGACTGCAACGTCCTGTAAGATATATGCAACTTTAAACAAAACAAAAACATTAATAACTAGGAAAGTCAGGACTTATGAAATAGTTTGAGACGGTAAGGACTAAAGTAATAACTAGAAATGGGTGACTTAATGAATTAATGTAGTAATAGCTTGAGACGGTAAGTGCTAAAGTTATAATTAGAAATGGGTGACTTGTTGAATTAATGTAGCAATAGCTTAAGAGTGTACGAGCTAAAGTAATAACTAGAAATGGGTGATTTGGTCAATTAATGTAGTAATATCTTGAGACGGTAAGAGCTAAACTAATAACTTGAAATGTGTGACTTAATCAATTAGTGTAGTAATAGTTTGAGACGGTAAGAGCCAAAGTAATAGCTAGAAATGTGTGACTTAATGAATTAATGTAATAATAACTTGAGATGGTAAGAACTAAAGTAATAACTGTGAAAGGGAGCTGTAATGTAAAAATGTAGAGGTAGCTTGAGACAGTAATAACTAAAGTAATACTCATAACTTGGAAAATCAGATAAATG
The DNA here is from genome assembly GCA_014155875.1 of Cepaea nemoralis. NCBI lineage: Eukaryota > Metazoa > Mollusca > Gastropoda > Stylommatophora > Helicidae > Cepaea > Cepaea nemoralis. The sequence goes on along the minus strand of JACEFZ010021529.1, from coordinate 132,393 downwards.
TAGCAACAGCTTGAGTTGATAATAGTTAAAATAATAACTGAAAAAAGGGGTGGTGGTGGGGAGGGGGGACTAATTTATTAATTTAGTAACAGCTTGAAACGGTAATCAGCAGATAGACAGACGGACCAACGGACGAGCGGGTGTGTGGGTTATTTTATTAGGAGGTGGGTAGGTAGGTAGGTAGGTAGGTAGGTAGGTAGGTAGGTACGTAGGTAGGTAGGAAGGTAGGTAGGTAGGTAGGTAGGTAGGTAGGTTGGTCGGAATCAGGCAGGTAGGTTGGCAGTTAGACAGACACAGACAGACATACACATAACAGACACAGAGACAGACAGACAGACATACAAACAGACAGACACAGAGACAGACAAACACAAAGACAGACAGATAGACAGACACGCTGTGTAATTGTGTGACATGTGACTATGTTAATGTTTAACGTACTGCTGATCTGTCTGCACATTGTTTTATCATGTTATTAACTCAGCAGCCGCAATGTGCGCACAAAGTCTCAAAATCTAACACACATTAAACATGTCGCAATACCCTAATACAGCATAGAAGATTCATTCGAGGACTATTTATAAAACGGCGCCGATTTACAGCAAATTCCCTTAAAAGAAAACGGAATTTAAAGAACAAATACAGTGAGGAAAAGAAAACAAAATACAACTGGACTTAATTGCTGTGTGAAAGGATGGAAGAAATCAATAACAGTTCTAATAGAGGGGCTTTGCGCTTTGCTGCACGACAGAATGGCGCGCACTCATCAAATATGTTTCCGTAGAAAGTGTTTTCATGATGGTTCCGATTAGGCTCTTCACTTGACGAAAATATTTTCTGTGTGCGTTGCTTCTCTGTGCCTTTCTCTTTATGAAGGACTGGCTAGGCATTATGTTTCCATCCATTTTGTTTTCCACGAGAAGAAATAACTGCAGGCGTTAATTTAATGATCTGCAATCACATACAAAGTAATATAAGAAGTAGTTGTAAGAGGGGAAACACACACGCACGCACGCACGCACACTCAACGCACGCACACACGCACGCACGCACGCACACACGCACACACACACAACCACACATATATATATATAATATATATAATATATAATAATATATTATATATTATTATTATATACACACACACACAAGTGAGTTGCGTGTCATTTATAGGACGTCGCAATCGTCATCATTATCACCATCATGTGCCATGCGTATAAGCGAGGGGCGGTCATGTTTCGCCATCTCACACGATCACCTCGTGGATCAGCTCCGTGTTCTTTGCACGTTGCTAAGCCATCCTTTATTTATTTTTCTGCCTTCCCCTTGTCCCCCCCCCCCCCCCCAACCCCTAACCCCCCAAACCCCCACCCCAAATCATCCCAGTTGTCACCAAGTTTTCCAATTTATTTCTGCCTATAACGAGTTCAAAATATGTTGATTGTCTACATCTAATTCCTCTAATAAGTTTACGGTTTTCATTTATTTCTTGTAGGACTTGGTCATTGGTATTTCTGTCTGCCCATGGCATTCTTTGCATTTTCCTCAGAAACCACATTCCCACAGCCATCAGATGTTTTTCAGCCTGCCTGGTCATTGTCTACTCTTCACATCCATACGCAAGTGCAGAAAGGGTCAACGTGGGAGCCCAATTTAATGTCTTAAAATAAATTCGAATCCATCCCAATGAGGATCGAACCATTGAGCATCGGAATGGCAGGCGAGTGACTCAGATTATTAGTACTTTGTTTTATAAAACAGATATTCTATACATATTGCTCTGGTTTTTGTTCCATTGCTGTGTCCCGCTTTGCTGATATCTAGGACTGGGCAACACTCTTTGGAAGTGACTAACTAAAACAGGGTGTTTGTAAAGTCTCACTACACTTTGTATATAGAATAAATGTGCTCCATAGCCCATCGTGAAGCAACATGCAGAAAATGGCTGTCGTCTGCTGGAGTAATTTTCTGCACTCCAAACAGAATGGTGCTATCAATGGAAGAAATACTATTTTTGGTTGAACAAGATTTATAGCAAGATTTTTTTGATAAACAACCTCCTCATCACACAACGGTTAGAAATGTGTTGAGTACGTTTCTTGCTACAGGAAATGAATGCTTCATTGGTACTTTCCAGCTTCCCCAAAACAACTTTAGACCATAGCAGTGACTATTCTAGCTAATTTAATGAATTTGTTAGCACATATTTTGATGACATCATGTACTTCATTTTTCAGATTTGTTCTACATACAAAGTGTAGTGGAATTTTACAAACACCTGGTGTATGTTTCGTGTCTGTACCAGGGCACGCGGGTTTGAGAGGACACGAACATGCAGATAGTCTCCTAGCTTGGCCGCCGTGCAGAACGGACGAGCAGTGGATCAAACTGACATTCTGAACACCCTCAGAGAGGTAGTACGAGTAAATGGCTTGAGGAATGGGTGTGATTCTGCAACTTTGACTAAACAGCAAGAACTTCATGTCAAACGGGTTGTATCCAGACAAGAGCGAAACAATGGGAACCAAAGAAGAATAATCAAAGAACACAGAACGGATGTCGACGGTCGCTACACCTGAAGGATGTACTGAGGGGAGGATCTGAGCACTTGTGGACTGAAAGTTGGATGTGCAGTGAGGATCATCATGGTGACTCACAAGATAGGGCTGTCTATCTGAAACATATTTTCCGTTGCCTATGTTCAATATATTGATTCATACAATGCATTTCCTTCAACCTTTCTGGGTTATCGTATGTAGGATGTTGTTTGCTTATGTGTGTTAATATTTAAGCTGCAATGTTTGCCTCCTTCGACGGTGGGCACATTGACTTCTATATGGGATTTTCCCACCCCAGGTTGTAATTTTGTCTCCCTTTGTTTGTAAATCTCTCTCTCTCTTTCTCTTTCTCTCTCTCTCTCTCTCTCTCTCTCTCTCTCTCTCTCTGTGTGTGCGTGTGTGCGTGTGCGCGCTCGCGTGTGTGTGCGCGTGCGTGCGTGCGTGTGTGTGCTTTCCTTATTTCATATTCTATTGGCAGTGTGTGTGTGTGTGTGTGTGTGTGTGTGTGTGTGTGTGTGTGTGTGTGTGTGTGTGTGTGTGTGTGTGTTATTCTACGAGAATTAATCATTGTGTATTATTTTATACGATAATAGATTTTACCGACGTTGTAATATCTTTCATATATTCATGTGGCCGGAAGGTTAAGAGCGCTCACTCTTAAACTTCCTTGCGCTGATGGACGGGATAGTCGGTTCATCCCTACACCGGTCAAATGGAGCTTAGGCGTAAACTCCTTGTTCAGACAACAATGACAAACTACTTAATGTCAAATTGTCTAGAAAATCAATTTGGGGTAGATCGTAACGTCCTACAAAAAAACTTACCAAATAAAAAAAATAGTGATAAGATCAGACGAGATTCCATCGAGGTTTTAATCACTTCCCTGTTTTCTTTGCTCTGTGGCGAAGGGGTTGCGTACGAAATTCGTAATCCCGCATACCGCGTTCGAAACACAGCTGTTGGCAATTTGGGAGCAAGCCGCTTGCGTTGGTTTTCATTAAATGATATGAGTATCGTTCGTTCAGAAAGCAATGGCACATTGCTAAACGTAAACTTATCAAGATATCATAAGCAGACAAAAATATGTTGGGACTGGTTGCGACGTCCTTTAACGAATATGTAACTGAACTGTGTTTCGTATTCTACTAGGTTAATCGTCGTGTATTATGGTCATGATGGTCTTGAGTTCGGCCCTTATCAGGACGGCCTTTAATCTTTAAAATGGACCTGGGTGTCATTTGGCCTATAACACAGATGTGTCTAGTGCCAGATGTCACATGGCGGGACCGCTGGCGAGGTTGATAGCGAACTTCGCTGGTAATGCGGTAAGCACAGTCGGACGCTGGTTAGACGCATGGGCTCGTCGCTTGTTAAAGTCAGGGAAAGATCGGCCACATACATGTTGCTTTTTTGCACTCAGGCATCTACAAGATGCGATGACGTCATCATATTACAAGCCCGTAGCAGGAAATTGCTCTGGGACAATATTTTGTTTTCTCCATATGCCCAATGTGACATAAGCGCATGAAACCTCCTTTATTTATTTTTTATGTTTATTTTTGTCCGTTGGTTTACTATTACGTACGTGAGACTAGATATTTTACGAGGTTTAAAAGTCTTTTTCTTTGTTTTGCATTCTACTAGAATTAATTATTATGTTTTATTTTAGACAATAAGCAGACAAGTTGAGAAATATCTAATGACAGTGGAATTGAGGGTACTTGGGAATATGCACAAAATACCATGCACAGACATAAAATCGAACAACGAAAGTTCTACAGTAAACCGTAAATTGATTAGAGAAATTAGACTCAGACAATCAAGATTTTGGTGTGCACGTTGTGAGGGGAAATAAACTAGAAAAATTAGTGATAGCTGCCAAAATTGATTCTGAAAAAAGCCATGGTAAGGCAGGAGATAAATGCACAGATGGTTGGACGTCATGGCAGATGCTGGGGAATAACACGGACCTTATCTAAAACACTGGTTGATTATCGTATGAGATGGTGAACCATGACCTCCGCGTTTTCGGTATGGCACACGATGATGCCTGAGATGATTAGTTAGATCACACTAGATTTTAACGAGGTGTTAATATCTTTCCTTATTTCATATTCTACGAGAATTAATTATTATATTATACGATATTATATTTCACCGAGATGTTCTTCATTCTTATTTTCCTAGAGAGAGGTCAGCCTGGTCACGGAGCTTAAAGAGCTCGCGCTTAAAGTTCCCGTGCGTTGACGGCGGGGTTGTTGGATCAGTCCACACACCGGTTAGTCAGTTGAACTAAAACGTTGAATTCTAGTACAGAAAGCAGTGGCAAACTACTGGACATAAAATTGCTCCTGTAAATCAACCTGGAGTTGGGGTTCATCGCCACGTCCTGTCGAGGACATGCAACAGTTTATTCCCCGAGAAGTAATTTATTCCCCAAGAACTAATTTATCACCCAAGAACTAATTTATTCCCCAAGAACTAATCAACATGTCAGACTATATTTCACCAACTTCTCATATCTCTTGACAAATTTAAAAATAGGACGTCCAGGAATTGAATATGTTGAGCTATTGAATGCAATATATTTTCAGCATGTCCTGTTATCTTGTTTGACAATCTACCTGGAACAGGTAAAAGACAAGAAGTGTGGGATGTTTTCGTGCGCGGTTCTCTAAATGAGCTAAAATAGCTCAATCGTTTATTAAGAGTGGTTTTGCGTTGACATCTTATAATAAAATGCAATGGCTGCCAATGCGAGTTAGGAAAAGAATTCTTACATGTTATATAGAATGAATACTGAACATATGATTGGGGAATTAGTACATGTATGTTATATAGAACTAATATTATGCATACAATGAGGGAATTCGTACACGCATGTTAGATATAACAAATATCAACATATGATGGGAAAATTAGTACAATATTGATATACAGAACTAATACTGGACATATGATGGAGGAATTAGTACATGTATGTGAAATATAATTAATACGGAATATATGGAGGAGCGGCTGGCCGAGTGGCTAGAACGCCGGAATCTTCTTCGGGAGACCCGGGTTCGAACCCTAGTTAAGGTGTGGGATTTTTTTCTGTCGGGGGCACAAAGAAATTCATAACCTGCACAGTTCGCGGCGACTGCACTAGCCAGGCGGCCTTAATTCCTCATGCTCAAAGACCCCTCTGCCATAAACCGCAAGGTACTATATTGGCAGTAAATGACAGTTGACGGAGCATATGACAGGAGGGGGAGGGGGAGTGCGTGAGGAGAAGAGAGTAAGTGTATATTATAAGAACTAACTATTAGCACATTATGGGTTGATTAGTATATGTATGATACGAGAATAATACGTAACATATGAGGTTGGGGGGGGGGGTGGTTATACTACATGCTACTATACAGATATGATGGGGGATTTAGTACAATAATACATATCCCTCGAAAGTCACAGAAATGTAGAAGAATGTTGGAAACACAACCAGCCGCCAACATGAGTAATCTATATAGCTAAAAAAAAAAAAAAAAAAACAATTTCTCATAAGCATCAGCAGGAAATAGGTTTTGGCAGCATTAAGAGAACGGGGAAACTGGAAACTATTATAACAACTAGTAATATCCCTGGGAAAAGAGAAAGGACCAGAAATAAGCTACTTGACAGCCTTTATTCGTTGCACGGTAAGACAAGAGCATATGAATTGATATACTCTGCTACAGAACGCAAGGTATATTAATGTTGACTGGTTACTTACTGCGTGGATCACTATCCCTCCACTTTCTTCTTCTTTCCCCTGTATCCTTTATTGGTTCATAGGCCTTCAACCACCTCACCCCAAGCCCGACTATCCTTAACTATCCCATGCAGCTCTTTTCATGTCCTCCCAGTATTATTACTATTATTTATGTTGGTTTTTACTTCTCTTCTCCATATGTTTTGAGCCTTTTCTATTTTTTTTTTGTTTTTTTTTTGTTTTGCCTTGGGAATTCCGGACAACGGCCTGTCTATGTATACAATGCTCAGGTTTTCTCAATGGATGTCCTATCCAGCTCCACCGACTCGTCTTTACCTCTGGAGTCACTGGTGTTTATCCAGTTCTCTTCATGAGCTTCACATTGGTGATTCTGTTATATCATTTTATCACTTCTATTTTACGCAGATACAAATTAATGAAAGTTTTAGTTTATTTATAATCGTTTTAGTCATTTTCTATGGTTCTGATCCATACAGTATTGAATTAACTTTGCAACTTAATATTCTAAGATTGGTGCTAACTTTAATTTCATATGTCTTCCAAAACAATTCCCAGTGCTTGAAAAGCTCTTCTCGACTTTTGTATCCTTATTTTGATATCTGTATATGTTCCTCCAAACTTTGTCTTCATTATTATCTATATAGGTCTATGATTCCATATATTGAAGTAAATTTCGACAGGTAGATCGAGTTATCGTTTGCTTTATGTCTTTGCGTTTATCCTCCAGTATTGTTAGATTCACCTCTGCGAGTTTCTCTTTACGTGACCCTGTTCTTACTATGGAGTTCTAGCGTTACTGTGGCTGTTTTGTTCAATTTTACCACCGAGTGTCTAGCAATGCTTTGTTGTTGTGTCAATTTCCAGCCCGACAATACAAAACTAGTTGCTAAGCATTGTAATTATGCGCTCGCACTATCTTGTCTAGGCGATGTCTATGACTTTGGGGTTAGTAACATGTTTCAGTTCCCAGACTTCCTGAATCGAAATCAGCAGGAGGCCACTTAGGAGCAGATCACATTGCGTAGATTTAGATGGTGTGGCGTCGGCATTGAGACAGCAGTGGCAAACTATTGAACGTAAAATTGCCTAGTAAATCACAAACTATTGAACGTAAAATGATGCCTAGTAAATCACAAACTATGAACTTAAAATTGCCTAGTAAATCACAAACTATTGAACTTAAAATTGCCTACTAAATCACAAACTATTGAACTTAAAATTGCCTAGTAAATCACAAACTATTAAACTTAAAATTTCCTAGTAAATCACAAACTATTTAACTTAAAATTGCCTAGTAAATCACAAACTATTGAACTTAAAATTGCTAGTAAATCACAAACTATTGAACTTAAATTGCTAGTAAATCACAAACTATTGAACGTAAATTGCCTAGTAAATCACAAACTATGAACTTAAATTGCCTAGTAAATCACAAACTATTGAACGTAAAATTGCCTAGTAAATCACAAACTATTGAACTTAAAATTGCCTAGTAAATCACAAACTATTGAACTTAAAATTGCCTACTAAATCACAAACTATTGAACTTAAAATTGCCTAGTAAATCACAAACTATTAAACTTAAAATTTCCTAGTAAATCACAAACTATTTAACTTAAAATTGCCTAGTAAATCACAAACTATTGAACTTAAAATTGCCTAGTAAATCACAAACTATTGAACTTAAAATTGCCTAGTAAATCACAAACTATTGAACGTAAAATTGCCTAGTAAATCACAAACTATTGAACGTAAAATTGCCTAGTAAATCACAAACTATTGAACGTAAAATTGCCTAGTAAATCACAAACTATTGAACGTAAAATTGCCTACTAAATCACAAGCAGTCAATAAATACGTTGCTTGCGACGTCATGTAAAGGACATGCAACAACTAGGGTTTAACTGTCTTGTCTAGGGAGCCGAGCTAGTACAGTGGCAAACACGGTTACCTGCTATGTTGGATATATGGTGATATCTCCATATATGTATGGATCAATTCACATTCGCTGAGTGATGTAGTCAAGGATTTGGTCGTCTTTACTGCACAGAATATTTCCAAGTATCTATATTCTACTGGGTCCATTTGGGAGCTTAGGTCAATGTTAATGAATCCGCCTTGATGGAGACCCTTTACCATCGATAACCAAGCGTGCTAGCCATTGAGCTAAAGTGGCTCCCACACAACAGCGAAGAAGTGAACTTAAATGTAGTGTTGGCAGAGAGAGGGTGCATCAAACGCAACTACCACATCACGATTATTTATGAAAAGAATAGTTGTATAAGGAATAGTTTTGCTGGTATGCTGCATTGATTGCCAGACCACCCTCAACGGCGTAAACTGGAATAAGTGTTTTCAGATTTTAGAAGAAATAAGGATAGGAAAACCAAGCTGAGTTGAGTTGAACTAAGAAACGGTATCACTGCACTCAGGAGATTCCCACACGCGCTCCATCCCCTCGTTCAACAGCCGGCGAAGACTCATACTGCTAATGGTGTCAACTTCCATATGATTGAAAGTTCTCCTGGTCTTCCCTCTTATACACTAAACAGAAAGTGATTATATCAATACGTGGTGTATCGATGGCATAGCGCTCTTGTGTCCAATATTGTAGTTCAGGTTAAAAGTCTTAAAAGTCGAGAGGGTCGACTTCATTGCACCGGGTTTTATCCCATATAGTTCGGTCTTTATCCGCAGGGTGGTCTGCTGAAAGCATCGCACAAAGCACGAACTCCGTAGCTCCAGCGACTACCCCCATGAGTCTACGAGAAAAATGCACTCGTGAACCGAAAGACGTAGCCCGGAATAGAACGCACAACCTTCGGGGCGTGAGGTAGACGGCTTGACCACTTCGCGACGGAGACTTGTAGTACAGGTTGAATCCCCAGCAGGGGTGAGATTATTATCCCCTGTCAGTACGGCTCTGGGGTCGACCCAGTCTCACACAAATGGGTGCCAGACAATGTTCAGAATTTTCTGTGAATTGTCCACGAAAGAAATGCGACGAGGAAAGGAACTCACCTTCCCCCCCCCCCCCCCCACCTAATATGTCTTGGCCTAGAATATGTTGATGCCTAGCGCTTCATGACTAAACGTCAGTATTTGCTATGGGTCTGCCTTTGCCTTTTACTAAAGACGTAAGATATTAGTTACATGCAAGCAGCGACAGAAGGCTTGACGGCATATGCCTGGGTCAACGAAGCAGCGCTTCCCATGACCCTAGTCCACTTCCAAGTCTTTGTCTAAGAACTGAGATGTATCAATGAAATCTGGCCGAGAAAGTAGGATTCGACGATGACAAGCAATTCTGTACCAGACAAAATCATATAGGAATATCAGATATACTGCCCCAAAATTGCACATATCACAGATTCGCTAAAACGCACACAACACACCTGCGTCCTGTTCATGATCAATGAGGAATATGGAATAATAATACTATTTCACGTATTCACATCAATGACTACCAAGCTGGACAGTTTGAGATTGTATCAAGAGTTAATCTTATTGAATCTCCGGTATGCCTTCTTACTTCTTGCCAGGTGGGTCATCTGATATTTAATTATTTCTCACCAACATATGATACACCAACCTCAAGTTTGAGAATGGAGATGAATGGCTGTTACTGCAGAATTCCGCTGGTTGGAGAACAAACTGTATGCGCATGTTGTGGTTGTAACTGATTCACAAAGCATGCTGGCAAAGGTGAAGCTGGCGTGCTGTGTGCAGAATGGAATGCAGCTATCCATAGGTCGCGGGTTGTGAGCATTCGATGAATCTTTTCTCCAGGACACGGTGTCGTTGGAAATGAACAGGCAGACAGATTGGCTGGTGCCGCATCGTTAAAGGGGGATTCGTTGCATGATAAGGCAGATCTGGTGAAGACCCCATGCGAGCATGTGAATAATGCATAAGAACAGATAGACTATCATGGTGTAGAGAGAATGCAGGATGGTCAGAGGATCTGGTTGAAAGTCATCACTCAGAGGTAAAGCAAGACGGACATATAATCAGATTGCATCGGGCACCATTAGTATTGAAACTCTTTGCTGGCTGTTGAAGATTAGGACTGAGCGCTTATGAGAATGCCCCGAGTGCAATGATGTCGGTTCTTGACTCAACTCAAATCATCAACATGTGTGGCATTCTATAAACACTAGTCAATAAAGCGGACTCTGCCATCACCTTGGGGATTACAAGCGCTCCACATGTGAATAGTATCACTGGCCATGTGTGTAATGTTTTTCAGTAAAAATATCCATTTATTCACTTCATATGATGTATAAGCCTGTAGTATGTATCTGACGAGATACAGCGATATATGTGGAGCAATAAATTGCGTTCTCTAAAAGTACTGGAGAGTTTTGGTCAGAGACCGTAACTTTATGAAGGGAAAATCCCAACTGCACCTCCCCGCCGTAGAGGATGGAAACACACTACGGTGTGGCTAACACAGCTCTGGGGACCGAGTATCCACCGGAATAAGTGGACAACTCTGCAGCTGAGCAGAGCAGGGCACTCACTTGTCCTTACAGTCGGAAATGGCTGTCAAAGGCAGAGGTAAAAAGACCACCATGTGAATGTGGAAGGCAAGGGGAAACCACCACATTATCTTCCCAAGACTTCATGGCAAAACATATATCAAAGTTAGTGAAGGACGTTAATGGCTGTCTTAGGGCATCCTCGTCCGGTAGGGACAGTCATGAGCCACAGGTGACACCAGACCGTCATCCAGCTACTGATGGCAAAATCTTAACTAAAATAAATAAATTTAGAGTAGGAACATGGAATGTTAGGACATTAAATGAGCTAGGAAAGTTGACCAATGTTCTAAGAGAGATGGATAGCATGAAAATGAATATACTAGGCGTTAGTGAGATGAGATGGAAGGGATCGGGCAAAATTATAGCTGACAATCACACAATAATTTATTCTGGAGGGGATACACATGAAAAAGGTGTAGGAATAATATTAGACGAAAAAACAGCCAAGTCAATTAATGGATACTGGTGTATTTCAGATAGAGTTATTATGGTAAAAATCAAAGGCAAACCAATAGACATAAATATTATACAAGTATATGCACCAACAGCAAGCAGTAGTGATGAAGAAATACAACACTTTTACGACGAAATAGAAATGGCGATGGCTCAAATTGGATCACAAGAAATAAAGATAATACTTGGTGATTTTAATGCAAAAGTAGGAAAGGGAAAAATGGAGGATGTAGTGGGGAATTATGGTTTAGGTACAAGAAATGAAAGAGGGGAAAAGCTAATAGAATGGGCAAATATCAATGATATGATAATTGGAAACACATGGTTTAAACACCATAAAAGACGACTGTACACATGGATAAGCCCTGATAAGAAAATACGCAACCAAATTGACTACATACTAATTAATAAAAGATTTAGAAATGCTTTAATGAATGTAAAGACAATGCCTGGTGCTGACTGTAATAGTGATCATGTACCACTATGTGGACAAATAAAAGTAAGATTAAAGAGAGGGAAAAAATGGTTAAGAACATGCGACTTAATAAAGAGGTTCTGAAAATAGATAAAGAAATGCAAGAACAATACAGAGTGACTGTGAAAAATAGGTACAATGCAATAACTAAAATACAGAGTATAGATGAACAATGGGAAATGTTAAGGGACTCCATTCATCAAACTAGCAAAGAAGTATTACCGGAGAGAGGCAAAATAGCTAAGAAAAAATGGATGAATGAAGATATCTTAAAACTGATGGACAAAAGAAAACAGAGTAAAAATGACAAACAAGAATACGCTAAGATAAATAAAGAAATAAAAGATAAATGTGGGAAGGCTAAAGAAAGTTGGTTAAACGAGCAATGCAAAAAAATTGAATTAAATTCCATTAAAGATACAAAAAATATGCACAGACAAATCAGTGAGCTTACAGGAAGAAAAATAAGAATAAATACAGGGTGTTTGAAATCAAAAACAGGAAAGATAATATTAGAGGAAGATGCTATAATGAAGAGGTGGAATGAGTATATAAGAGAATTATATGAAGGAGAAAGGGAAGAATTAACAGAAGATAGTAACTTAGAAGGTCCACCTATTCTGAAAGAAGAAGTCGCTGACGCTATGAAACGTATGAAGAAAGGAAAAACAGCTGGGCCAGATGAAATCACAATAGAAGAATTAGAAGTATTGGGAGAATTTGGAGTAGATATATTAACCAAAATGTTGAATGATATTTACAGCAGTGGATATTTACCCAGTGATATGCTGAAATCTGTATTTATAGCTATACCAAAAAGACCAGGAGCAATTGATTGTGAAGATTTTCGTACAATTAACCTTATAAACCATATCACTAAGCTTCTACTCAGAATCATAATGAGAAGAACCAAAAAGAAAATAAAAATGGAAATTAGTGAAGAACAGTATGGATTTGTGGAAGGAAAGGGCACAAACAATGCAATTTATACATTACGGACACTAATAGAAAGGTCAATAGAGAAACAGAGAGACATATATTTGTGCTTCATAGATTATACTAAGGCATTTGATAAAGTAAAACATGATGAACTGATTAAAATGTTGGAAGATATCAACACTGATGGAAAAGATTTAAGAATAATAAAGAATATTTACTGGAACCAAGTAGCAGCAATTAAAATGGGAAATAAAGAGGGTAGTTACGAACAGATAAAGCTAGGAGTACGACAAGGGTGTGTCTTGTCACCAGATCTTTTCTCCCTTTATAGCGAAGTAATAATGAGAGAGATCAAAGAGATGCCAGGAATACTAGTTGGAGGTTATAATATAAATAATATACGCTATGCAGATGACACAGTATTGGTGGCGGATAATTCAACAGACCTACAACAATTATTAGACGTTGTAGTAACAGAGAGTGCAAGGAAAGGACTCTCCTTGAATATCAAGAAAACAGTAACAATGGTAATATCAAAGAAAATGGTGACACCAAAATGTGACATAGAAATAGAAGGGAAAATCCTTAACCAAGTTGATAATTTTAGATACCTAGGGGCATTTATAACATCAGATGGAAGATGTACAACAGAGATTAGGAGCAGAATAGGGCAGGCAAAAGCCGCATTTCAGAAAATGAAGAGTATCTTATGCAATAAGTCACTATCACTGAATGTAAGAAAGAGAGTGATGAAATGCTATGTAGAACCAGTTTTGCTGTATGGCAGTGAATCTTGGAATGTAAATGAACAAATTAAGAAGAAATTAGAAGCAACAGAGATGTGGTTCCTGAGACGAATGTTGCGAATTCCTTGGACTGCCAGAGTAACTAACGACGACTGCCTGAAACAGGCTAACGAAACTAGAACATTATATACAACAATAAGACAGAGACAAACAGCTTTCCTCGGTCATGTGATGAGAAGAGAGGCATTGGAGAACATCGTAACAACTGGAAAGATCGAGGGGAAGAGAGGCAGAGGTAGACCAAGAGAAGTGATGCTGGATGGATTGAGACGGTGGCATGGAGGAATATCAGCAGCAGAGTTGATCCAGAAAACCAAAGACCGAGATCTATGGAGAGCCATGAACGCCTACGCCAGCCGGCACGGCACTTGATGATGATGAATAAATTGCGCAACATATTGTTTGTGGATGTTTAAGTTAACTATGGGAATACATTGTTTTCAATGTTTACTGTGTTTGCCCAATGCTTTAAACACCGTGTTTATTTTTTTCTTAATAATCCAACGCTGTTTCTCTTTATTCTTGTTTGTTGGTTTGTTCCTCTGTTCTTATTTGTTTTATTTGTTCTTGACTTTCTTTGCCCTCTGTTGTTAACCTTTGTTTTTATGTTCCCCTGTGGTTTAATATTTTATTTGTTCGTGTGTCCTACGTTGTTTTATTTAATCCCATTTCTCTGTCTTCCGTGGTGTCATTCGTGACACTGGGTTTGTGGTTGTTTTGCACGTTTCTCCGTTCCTTTGTCGTCTGTTGTTTCGTTTATTCCTCGGTATCCCTATCCCTTGTTGTTTTACTAGTTTCTCTGTATCCTCATTATCCTTAGCTACTATTGTTTTCTTCATTCCTCTGTATCCCAGTACTTTGATCTTTCGTTCATTCTTCTGACCCTATTGTTTTCAATGTTTTCCTCTGTATTGCTCAGAAATATTGTATTGATTGTGTCTATGCATCTCATTCTAATGTTGTACCAATTATGTCTCTGTATCTCTCTCCAATGTTGTACAAATTTCTCCTCTGTATCTCTCTCTAGTGTTGTACTGATTGTGTCTCTGTATCTCTCTCTAATGTTGTACTGCTTGTTTCTTTGTATCTCTCTCTGATGTTGTACCGATTGTGTTTCTGTATCTCTCTCTGATGTTGTACTGATTGTTTCTCTGTATCTCTCTCTGATGTTGTACTGATTGTTTCTCTGTATCTCTCTCTGATGTTGTACCGATTGTGTCTCTGTATCTCTCTGCAATGTTGTACCGATTGTTTCTCTGTATCTCTCTCTAATGCTGTACTGATTGTTTCTTTGTATCTCTCTCTGATGTTGTACCGATTGTTTCTCTGTATCTCTCTCTGATGTTGTACCGATTGTGTCTCTGTATCTCTCTGCAATGTTGTACCGATTGTTTCTCTGTATCTCTCTCTAATGTTGTACTGATTGTTTCTCTGTATCTCTCTCTAATGTTGTATTGATTGTGTCTCTGTATCTCTCTCCAATGTTGAACCGATTGTTTCTTTGTATTTCTCTCCAGTGCTGTACCGATTGTTTCTCTGTACCTCTCTCCAATCGTGTACCGATTGTTTCTCTATGTAGCTCTTCAATATTGTACCACTTGTGTCTCTGTATCTCTCTCCACTGTTATATCGAGTGTTTCTCTGTTTCTCTGTCCTCTGTTGTTTTGTTGTTGTTGTTTGTTTGTTTTTTTTTGCTTTCTGTCTTTCTGTATTCTTTGGTTTGTTTCTCTTTTTCCCCAACCCTAACATTGTTTCCTTTTCCATTTCTATGTCCTCCTTGTTTCTTTTGTTCTTTTGTTCTATGTTGTTTCGGTTGTTCCTCTTTTAAACCGGCCACCATCATTCAAGGCAGCCTAACCTAATGTCATTATTCCAGTTCAGAATGGAACTGTCCTGATCTATTTGTTTGTCCTCGCTGTTGATGCAATAATTACGTTAACTGTAGCATCCAAGTGTGTCTGATCTCATTTTTATTTTAGTTTGCAGGACTGGAATATTTATTGAACAATAGGCAAGTAATAATAACCTCAAACGTCCAAATATCGATTCTCAAACGGGGTCAAAGAAGATCATTAAAAAACGGCCAATGAGTCAATAAAGAATGGAAGAAAAGAGAAAGACTAATGATGTTGCAGAAAGTGAAGAATAATTAGAACGATAACAGAGACGATAACAAAGAAAGGTAATTGCATGGAAAAATAAAAATGTGAAGAGTGAAGGGGAAATAACAAATTGTCTGGACTACTCAGGAACAAAATGTTACCGGAAATTAGAGGCGGTCACAGAAGGCTACAACGAGACAGCGTCGTTTCCCCTTGTATTGACGTGGTTGTCGTGCGGTAAGAATCCCGTCTGGGTTTATGTAGTCAGAAAATGTACAGGGAAATTATTAAATCATCATCATCATCACAGGGTGCCATTTCGTATTGAGGTTGGGGGTATAATGAGACCCCAACCGTCTGTGTCCTGGGTTTTTATAGTGTACTGTTGAAGGTTTCCTTCAGGCCATCTCGTGATGTTATCTACCCACATGTAACATTATCATTTCCCATGATTAATCTATGCTTTTCCCTCAAGCATATCCTTTAACATGAAACTGTGCGTCTTTTACATGCCGAAATAATTACATTCACGACTACGAAGACTTAAATTCCATTATTACCCTTTTTCCTTTTAGTTGCAAATCCTTTACATGACGTAGCAGTCAACCCCAACATTTTTGGCTGTTTGTGATTTCTTGGCAGTTTTACGTTCGCTAGTTTGCCATTGCTATCTGAATCAAATATTATTGGCAGTAAATTCATCAATTCAAAACTATGTTTCCCCGTTGTGATTTTGAATAATAAAGATATAAATAATAGTTCGTGCAGTTTATTTCCCTGTTATATTTCGCTGCATCTCGTTAGGTGTATACTGCAGAAGTCACTCAATATAAAATTACAAACGTATGTTATTTGTTGGTTAAAACACAACATCGACGAAAATCAAGATTTGCTGCGGCAGTTGCGATTAGTATGGTATGCTGTGTAAACAAAAAAAGATATTTTAATCAGTATAAAAATTGGCGATGTATAAAATGTACCGGCAATATGCCGTATGGGTTATAAAGACGCGCAGGTTCTTAATTACCCGCCACACCGACTAGAGAGTTCGACATCAGCTGAGGACATTCGGAATCAAGTCGGTCTGTGTTGATTACGATGGTATCAGGCGTCGGCCGTTCAGAAAGCAATGGCAAACTACTGAATGATAAGTGCCTAGTAAATTCCACACAACCACACAATTATGGGATTAATTGCAAAGCCCTGTAAGACATGCAGTTATGTTGTTGTTTTTTTTTTTCAAAGGATTGCAAATTATCGTGGGAATGTGTGTGTTGTACACTTAAGCGTGAAGCTTCCATTATTTTGCTGTGTGGTACGTTGAGTAACTTCTAGAGTATGCTCCTGACTAGATGCAGCGAAACATGCCATGTAATAAACTGTGCAAGCTATTGTGTGGAGTGGCGGGGTAGGAGTATCTCTTATCAAAGGAGAAGTAAGGTACCTTTTTCCCTCCTCTGTCTACGAGACGCCCTTGGGCAAGGTGGAGTACTTGCTCATCCCCCCCCCCCCCCCCAAAAAAAAAAAATCAGGGTTAAGTGAAGCCATGTATGCAGATGATGGGATAGAGCTGATGAGCAGCCGACAGATAGTTGCTGGTTAGTTTCACGGAGATAGGCAGAGGTTTCTTAATGTAGACAATGGTCACATGGCTTAGTCGAGCAAGAACACAAAGCTGTTCCGCGGCATTGGTGAACGTGTGAGATGGGGAAAAATGAATCGAGCAAGAATACAAAGCTGTTCCACGGCATTGGTGAACGTGTGAGATGGGGAAACATGACCGCCCTCAGACATCGGCATGGCACATGGCGATGAACCTATTGTTTGTATCTTAATTTTACAAATAATTTAAAACACACAGGCGGAGGTCAGCATAGCCTAATGGATTAAAATGAGTGTTCTTAACCATCCGGTGTGCTGATGCCGAGGTAAGGGATTCACCCCCCTAGACCGGACAGTTGGACTAAAATGTTGACCTCTTGTCCTTGACATGGGGACGCAAATTACAAGTACCTCTGAAATCGGAGTGGGTTCGTCTGATGGCGAGGAACACTAGTAATAGGGAAAGCTAATCCACACACAAAATTTAGTCCAGAGCTACTAGAAAAAGTTTGGATGGACTACGCTTGAGTTCAAAGTGAGTGAGCGCAAAACCAAACAAACAAAAACACACACTATCGGTTGCCCACACCAGGGAAAGACATTCGTTATTGCTAGTCACATTTTGAAGAGAAAAAAAAACAGTATCGTAGTTAACGTTGTGACAAAGGGGATTATACCGGGTATTACAGCCCGAGGTGGACAGTGTTAGAAACTCCTGTGTGAGTTGGCAGAGCGGCGTGGGAGATGATCAGTGATTACATTCATCAAGAACACAGAAAACAGGTGGTTATGGAGGAACATGATCGCCTGCTCTGAACGGCGTGACATATAATGGTTGTGACCGTTGGGGGGGGGGGGGGGGGGAATGTCACGAGCCATGCTAGGTAGCTCAAGCATCATGGCTCCCAGCAATCATCTGTTTCTCGTGCTTCCGATATGTTCTACTTCCAATATGGTCTACTTCCGGAGTCTTTCAAGGCCAATCCTCAATTCCTGCAGCATTTACTTCCTCTGTCGTCCTTCATTTTTTTTTTTTAAAGGAAAATAATATCGAAGCGGAACCTGCTTGTGATGTCATAGGCCATTATATTTTGTGACCTTAATGCACAGAGGAACAGTTGATCAGTCTTTTTCTCTGCTAGCGGACGACGAACGCGGGCGTCGAATCCTCGCCCGAGAGAGCTCATCAAGTTATCGGCGTAGCTTCCTGTCAACTACACTACGGCGCCCGCAGAAACATAGTTAAAATATGAATAAAATTAGTGGAAGTGCGGTAAAGCTGTGGAAATGTAAAATAACACAAAGTATTGCAGCTTTACAGAACAGAATTACGAAAAATGCATGACGTTGCGGCGACTAGGCTTCATCAGCAAACAAATACATACACAAAATACAACATATAATAACGGAAAAGACCCTCCATTGGCTACATTAAGACATAAGTGCGGGATGAGAAGAATAAAAAGATGAACAAATGAGAACAGTGAAGAGAAAATGAAACGAGTTAGAGAAAGTAAATACATCTAAAACTGGAATAAAAACATATAACGATTAACAAGAGGAGATAGTAGACTTAGTTTCAGTTGTAAACATAGTTAGAGTATGAATACAATTGGTTTAACTACGGTAAAGCTGTAGATATACCGAAGCAGGGGCCTACTTTGTGTCTATGATGTCACAGGGAAATCACAGTTTATTTCCTCAGTGCACAGAGGACAGGTGGTCAGAATTTTCCTCTATTATCTGACAGCAAACTTTGGTGTCGAACCCTCGTCCTACCGCGCTCACGACATTACCAGTGTAGGGCTCCTTTAACGAGTATAAACAACAATGTTTTCTTGCAGCTTTTTTCTTGTGACTGACCACATCATTACGATTGCTTTGTCTGATTAGGGCTGGTAATTTACATTCATGAATTTTCATCCCTGTGTATGTGATCATTGATCCTGGCAGTCGCCCATGGGATCGCTAGCATTCATGAAACGAATTGCTCCTCTGTGGTTTCTAGTTAGTTAGTTAGTCGACAGATCATCCTCGTTGCACATCGAACCATTCAGTCCAATAGTGCTCGGATCCCCTCCTCAGCAAATCCCGCAGCGTGTAGCGGCTAACGACGCCAGTTCTGTGTTGGTTTATCAATCTTCTTTGGCTTCCTGCGTAGTGTTCTTGTTTGCCCACCCCTCTTTTAATTTGCTGCTCCCGCAGTCTGGCCATTGTTGTAGATTCACAGTCATCACTTGGTTCTAGTTTGTAATCTTAGTGTTTACTATATATAATGCATATGCTTAAAATTGTACTGGCGTTATATAGCCTGTGAATAATGACGTGTATGCTTTTTGTGGACAACATTATATTTCACTAAATGGTATTCATTAAATGCCCCATTTGTTGAGTTATTCATAAGGTAATCAATCTCTGTGTAGTTTTGCTTTTAAACGATCTCGTTGTTATAGTCATACTTCGTTTACTTTCATTGAAAACTGTGGCTGCATTCTTTTCTTGATCATGTCCAATTATTCAATCAGTCTTTCGCATTCTGTGGCTGAGGATTATGCGTGGCTATTTGGTAGTAAATTTTTCTTATATTTGCTCCTATGTTTATCTTTTTCTTTCTTCTAGAACACATCATATCACAATTCAGTGGCGATACCCAAATTGTTATGGTCATCGTTTCAAACGGACACTGAGATTAACATTTGTTTTATCTATAACTAACCAGTATTCTTTAAAATTTAAATTAAGTTGCATGTTCTTCACAGGACGTAGCAGTCAACCCCAGCATTTTCGCTTTATGTGATTTCTGGGCAAATTTTACGTTCAGTAGTTTGCCATTGATTTCTGAACGACCGGCTCCTATACCTGCTTCGAAAAAACCAGCACCGCTGTGTTTCGAACCCGGGTATACGGGCTCACAAGCCGCGTTCGCAAGCCCTTAGCCACAGAGACCGGTAGTATTCTTTAAACCGTCTCTGAATTGGAAATAGATTGGTCATACTAAACGTCACAGTGGCTTAGTAATGGAGGCAATAGTTCATGGAAGAAGAGGCCAAGTTCCACCAGCACAAACGGTGGACACAACACATCCTGGGCAGGAAATGCCAGAGGCAGGGGAACTGGTGAAATATCCGGAGTCTTTCCGGCGGGTCTTGAGGAGATGGGCATGCTTTATGATAACCCAATGTAACTTCTAAATAATATAATCCATGAAACATCACATGATCATATATAAACAAAACAAATGAGTGTTTCATTGTTATTGCTATCATCCCAGCGCCTCTTAGACCCTGACATTCTGTGGCCTAACGGCATGCAATATTAATTACAAATATTTATTGTATATTGGCTTGTTCCTTACAAAGGAATGCCATTTCGTAATAATGTAAATATTCATGAACTTTTTATGTTGGATAAAACAGAGAGACATAAAATAAAAATTAAGTAATAATAAAAATTGGTTGAATTGCCCGCTTTTATTTCCAATCACGATATAGCATTTCTTTCCGCTATTTAGCCCTGCGGTATCAATCATTTCCGGGGATTTTTCTTGTCGCTCTGAAACCCCTATTCCCGAGCTGGATTAGGCGGTTTTTTTTAAACAACATTTTGGGACCAAAAATCAATGCCAGATTTGGGTATAGGTCCAGCTTTATTTTGTGAGTGTCCGCTGGCTTTATACCCCACAGTTTACCTAATGACTTCAATTTTCAAAGACGGATTTGGGTCCGGTCTGTTATTTTCGTCACGTGAATAGCAAAACTTCAAAACGGTGCTACTTTCGGAGAGAAATAACTCAGGCAGACACAAGATTAACTTATATATTCTGTAGTTTTTTATTACAATATAAACTAGAAGTGAACGTTTGAATTCAACTGACTGGAGAATGAAACGAGCAATGTACGCCACCGTCAGAATAGAAAGTGTAATCTCCCTAAACGTCTCAGCCCCGCCGTCTTCATCATAAAATTAGGGAAGCAAGACGCTCTCATCCATACACACATTACAGCATCATTTTTCTGTTTGCTCTCGCTTGCTTTGAACTCAAGCGCAGTGTCCCTCGCTACCATACGAACCCACTCCAACTTCATAGGTACTTGTAATTTATGTTCCAGAGTATATGACGAGAAGTCAACATTTTAGTGCAACTGACCAGTGTAGGGGTTGACCCCTCTACCTTAGTTGGATTTTAAGAACGAGCTCTCTTATCCATTCGGGCATTCCGACCTCTGCCAAGTTTTATATTTCAACAAATGTATCAATTACTTAGTGATCGATGTGGGTGCAGACTCGAAGTGTTGAATCGACGGTTTGTGGATATCGCTGTGGGGTCGTAGATGTATGTCATAAGCGTTTTTCAATGGGATAATATACAAGCAGACTAACGGTTTAGCCCATATACTGGTTAATACATCCATTGGCACCTTGCCGTCTTGACAGACGATAGTTTGTGCTTTAAAAAGGCATAATAACTTTTATCTATGGCGGTGGCGAGTGTGACTGATAAGGCCAATTTGCGCTGTAAATGTCCGTTCACAGTGGGTGCATGTGAACACGTGGTCATTTCCACCATCATGCACCATCTTACGTCTCAAACGCTTGGTGTGTGACTTTTCTGCAATAATTTTCTCCTTTGACTTTATTCCATTTCTGATATTTGCCCTCCATGCAACACGTTCAGCGGCGACTTGCTCCCAATGTGCATTATCAATGCCTGTATCAATCATGTCCCGCTTACACACATCTTTGTATCGTAGTAGAGGCCGACCCTGAGATCTCTTACCCATCTGTAATTCACCAAAAAAGATATCCTTTGGTATTCTACCATCATCCATCCTCCTAAGATGTCCTATCCATCTAAGTCTACGAAGACTGAGCATGGAATAAACTGTCACACAACCTGATCTTTCCAATACTTCAGTATTTGTGATTTTGTCTTGCCACTTAATACCAAGAATTCTTCGCAAACACCGCATATGAAAGCTGTTTAAATTGTTCTCTTGGTGTGAGTAAGTTGTCCAGGTTTCACTGCCATAGAGAAGAGTACTAAGGACACAGGCTTGATAGACAAGGACTTTTGTTTTGGCAGTAAGCTTCCTGTTCTCCCAGACTCTTTTTCTTAACCTGTTCATTGTTGTTGCTGCCTTACCAATCCGGATGTTGATTTCCTGATCTAGGGATAATTTGCTATTTACCACTGATCCTAGATATGTAAAATGGTCTACTATCTCTAGTTCGGCGTCGTCAATAAAGATTGATGGTACCTCATGTGCACCTTGTGACATAATCTGTGTCTTCTTTTTGTTAATTGTTAAACCAAATTCAGAACAAGCATTGGAGAATGCAGATAGTAGACATTGCAATTCTTCCTCAGAGTGGGTCGTAACTGCAGCATCATCTGCAAAAAGCAACTCTCTGATCAGTACCCTCCTAATTTTGGTCTTAGCCTTCAATCTCTGAGCATTGTAGAGGCTGCCATCTGAGCGTGAGTGAATGTATATACCACCATCCTGATCACGAAATGCATATTTCAGTAGAAGTGAAAAGTATATTCCAAAGAGGGTGGGAGCTAGTACACAACCTTGCTTAACTCCACTCTTGATTTCAAATTCTTCAGAAGTTGCACCATCAAACTTGATTATACCCTTCATGCCTGTGTGGAACGATTCCACAATGGACAGAAGAGTTGGTGGGCAGCCAATCTTCTTTAGTGCCTTGAACAGACCCTCACGACTGACCAAATCAAATGCCTTTGTGAGGTCGATGAAGGCAATAAACAGTGGTTGATTCTGTTCACGGCATTTTTCTTGCATTTGTCGCAATGAGAATATCATATCAGTGGTAGACCGGTTCTGTCGAAAGCCACACTGTGATTCGGGGTAGACTTGATCTCCTAGGACTTGAAGTCTGCGCAGAACAATTCTGGCAAATACTTTTCCAACAATACACAGAAGTGAGATACCCCTATAGTTGTTGCAGTCGCTCCGATCGCCCTTGTTCTTGTACAGTGTTATGATGCTTGAATCTTTGAAATCCTGTGGGACTTGTCCTTCACGCCAGCATAGCTCTATTAGCTGGTGGATCTGTATAGTGAGTGTGTCTTGCCCACTCCTGATAACCTCTATTGGAATCCCATCCTTACCTGGAGCCTTGCCAGATGCAAGTTCATTTATAGCACACTTAACTTCTGTTATGGTGGGAAGTGTGTCCAGGTGGTCAAGAGTTGGTAGAGCCTCTATGGCGTTGAGGGCATCATCCGCTAGTTTGGTCTCACTTGAGTAAAGCTCCAAATAGTGCTCTACCCATCTGTTCATCTGCTGTTTCTTATCAGTGATGATTTCTCCAGTCAAGGTTTTCAATGGTGCACTTCTTTTGATCACTGGACCACAGGCTTTCTTTATTCCTTCATACATGCTTCTTATGTCTCCCTTATCACTTGCGATTTGAATGGACTCACATAACTTGATCCAATAATCATTTGCACACTGCCTGGCAGCCTTTTGCACATCCTTCCTAGCTTGCCTTAGCTCACTCAGAGTGTTACGCGTTGGTCTTTCCTTGTTTCTTAAGAGAGCTTTCTTCTTCTTATCAATCAGGGGCTGCAGAGTCTCGCTGTTGGCCGCAAACCAGTCCTGCCTCTTATGATCCACAGTGCCGTAAACCCCTACGGCAGTTTTATAAAGAGTTTCCTTAATTTGACCCCACTTTTCATTTACTGTACAATTTTCTGGTGTATCAGTGAAAGCATCTTCAAGTTGCTGTTGAAACTGAAAGCACTTTTCAGGATCATGAGTGTTAATAATATTAATCCTGTGGCTAGATTTGTGTTTAGCTGTGTAGATTCTCTTTGGTCTCAGTCTAACCCTTGCAACAACCAAAGAATGATCCGTATCACAGTCAGCACTGTGGTAACTACGAGTCAATGATATATGGTTCAGATGTTGTCTCCGTGTGATGATGAAGTCCAGCTGGTGCCAATGGCCGGATCTTGGATGTTTCCATGTGACCTTATGCATCTCTTTTGTTTTAAAAAAAGAGTTTGTAATACATAGGTCATTACTGGTGCAATGCTCCAGCAGCCTTTGCCCATTTTCATTCATGCGACTGATGTTGTATTTTCCAAGGCACACTGGCCATGAACTTGAGTCCTTGCCCACACGAGCATTGAAATCACCGAGCATATAAATGTAGTCAGATTTTGGAACTGCCTTGATCACGGAGTCTAACTCCTCATAGAACAAATCCTTCACATCATCAGAGGAATCGAGTGTCGGTGCATATGCAGTAATAATGGTGGCAAACCCAAAAGAGGTTGCCAAGCGCAGGGATAATAGTCTTTCATTTCCTCCTGCTGGAATTTCAATCATTCCCAGTAGCGAATTCTTCACTGCAAAGCCCACACCGTGTTGCCTTTTTTCTGCCTGCCCTCTACCCTTCCAGAAAAAGGTGTAGTTGTTTTCCCTGAGTGACCCTTCCTCAGCGAGGCGAGTCTCCTGCAGGCCAGCAATATCAATGTTAAGACGATTGAGTTCGGCATCAATCACAGCCGTTTTTCTCACATCGTCAATATTGGTCAAGTCAGTGGAAAATCCTGGACACATGGTTCTCACGTTCCAGGTTGCAAGCCGTAGCTTGAGGTTTCTATTTTTATTTTTGTTTGTACCTGGTGCATTGGTTTTACAGCCTGCGATTCAGATTTTGTCCTAGCCCCAAGCACCCATTGAAGCAGGCAGGCTGTGGCGGATCAGCACCCAATTGGCTGGGGGCTGCCCAGCTTGAGGCGGGCGGTAGCTGATCAGTGACACCTATAGGTGTCTCCCACCGTCAGAGGCAACGCGTGGCGCCCCATGTCTACGCCAACTGACAAGGACTTATAACCCGTAACAGTTGCCTCTCGCTTTGATTCCGAGACCAGTTAAGACCAGGGATGGAGTTATTGCCTCTCCATAGCACAAAGCCTGGGCTAAAATATAGAGATCATGTGTTGCCCATGCAGCATGATCCCTCTCTCGGCCCGCCTAGTTCACTCCAGAGGAAAGGTAACACCCCTACATCTGGAACAAGACAAGCTGCAGAAGCTGCCGGATCAGCAAAGCAATGCTCTAACTGTCCGCCTGTCGGAGCTTCGATCCTAGACCAGTCGCCAACCAAGGCTTAGGGCCTGGTCTGCCCTGCCATGACAATTTTGTCTTTAGCTTGCATTTCCTCGCACCAGGGTAAGGCTTGTACCCTCCCAATTGCGCTCTTCCGCCCGAAGCCGTTGGCACAATGTGGGGTGTCGGGTTTGGTAAGCGCCGCCCAACGTTCGGCGCTAACAGAGACCAGGTAGTACCGTCTACTGTTATACGGTAGCTCAGTCATATCTGACTAAGACCTGACTGACTGGTTAATACAATATAATGCCGATATGATAAGTGCTAGTATGCCAAATATAAAATATGCCTCAGAAGCTCAATGGATGGAAAACACACACATATATACCAGCAAACTTTTCCACCGAATACTTTATCAATGGAACAACAAATACGAAATAATACACAATATTCAAAAACTTTTCGAAACAAAGAAATACTAATTTACATGGAGTTAAATCGACGAAACTGGGAGTCGGAAAATGGCTGATAATCCAATGAGATTTATAGATTGAGCACAGCGCTGATCTATTCCGATACGAACCTAAGGCATTGTCCAGGTTAGTACCGGAATACGATCGGCGTTGTCAGTAGTGGGTTGTGCTCAATCTTTAAAACTTCAAATCCCGAAACAATCAAATACATCAATTTGATCATTGCTTGCTGGAATTTAGGTGCCTGATGTGCCTTGCCAGATCGAGAAGACCTGGTCATTCGAGGCGACATCGATTGACGGATGTCAGTCGTGGCAGTCGGACAAATTTTGAGCTACAGCCTACGATGGGTGACGTTGTGATGTTCTAGTGTGGTAATTTGATCGCGTCTAGCGCGAGCCGTGTAGTTAAGTGATTACACATCCGCATCACACGCCAATGATCCGGAATTCTATCCCGGGGCCAGTCAGGGATATGCACTACTGACGAGCTTAAAAGAGAGCGAAAGTCGAGTCTACTGCTTCCAATGTGGTGTGGACAAGGCCTTAGGTTCGTGACGGAATAGATCAACCTTTCCGGTAATTTATTGTGCCCAATCTATAAAACTTGAAATCCCGAAACAACCAAATAAATCAATGAGATTTATATTAAAGAAATTAAAAGGAACACTTACCCGACACTTACTAAACAAGCTAAACAGCGCATAAATGCCTTTGACTATAAATGTTATAGACGAGTTCTAAGAATATCTTGGATACAGAAAAGAACAAAAGCATTCATACGACACGATCTGAATAGTGACGAAAAAAGGTTGGCTACTAAAGATGATATAACAAAGAAAATTGTAATATTTTGGTCACTTGAAACGTGAAAGTTTGGTGAAAACAATGATGGAAGGGTATATACCAGTGAAGAGAGGAAGAGGAAGGCCAAAGAGAAGATGGGTGCAGGATGTGGCAGAAGATCTCCAGATGAGTGTTTCGGATGCGGGACACCTTGCTTATGATCGAGAGGTTTTCCAGAAGGTTGTTGTGGGAGCGAGGTTCTGCAGTGGACATGCTACTGAAGGAATGAAAAAGGACATGATTGCAAGCGTTGGTACGTATTGGGTATTCATTCATCATGTGCCATGCCGGAAAGCGTGGGCGGTCATGTCTCGCCATTTCACTCGATCACCAGAGTCGTTGAACAGCTCAGTGTTCCTGTCTCGACTATGCCATGTGGCCAATCCATCCAGGTATTTACTTCTCGGTCTTCCCCTTAGTCTGTTCCCTTCGATCTTGCCAGTTGTCACCAAGTTCTCCAATTCATTTCTTCTCATAACATGTCCAAAAAATGTTGACTGTCTACGTCTAATTTCTCTAATCAGTTTACGATTTGCATTTGTTTCCTGTAGTACTTGGTCATTTGTTTCTCTGTCTGTCCATGGTATTCTTTGCATTCTCATCAGAAAACACATTTCTACAGCCATCAGATTGTTTTTCAGCTTGACTGCTCATTGTCCAAGTTTCACATCCATACAGAAGTACAGGCTCTGTGTAGCACCTCAAAACTCTTTTTTTTTCGCTTTCATTACATCTTTTTATTGGTCAGTATGTTTTTCATCTTGCTAAAGGCTACTTTCGCCATGGCGATTCTTGTTCTAATCTCTTCAAGGCATCTCCCATCAGATGTTATGACTGTTTCGAGATAATTGTACCGATTCACTTGTTGAAGAATATTCCCATTTACTTGTATTTTACATTGTGATATTTCGTTCTTCCTAGTGGCGACCATAATCTGTGTCTTTTTACAATTTAATTCTAACCCCAGTTGTTCACTGTACCGCATCTACTAATTGTATTGGGTATATGGTGTCATATTAAAGAAGTGGATACCTTTATTTATCTCGGGTTCATGGCTGTAAAATATAAATACGGATAAAGAGATAAAGATAAAATGACTATAACTAAAGAAGAAAAAACAACAACAATTCACCTAAACGAACATCCCTTGAAACAAGTAAAGAATTTCAAGTACCTAGGAAGTATAGTATCATCAAATGGCAGATCAGAAGATGCAATAAGGCAAACCAACTCATTGGACAAATGGCACCAATACTAAAGAACAAACATGTATCAATAACTACTAAGAAAGCACATTATAAAACAATCTTTCTACCAACTCTATTCTACCAATGCCAAACCTGGACAATGACAGAAAAGAGAAAAGAAAAATCACAACAGAAATAAGATTCCTGAGAAGAATACTCAACGTACCAAGAAGAGATAAGATTAGAAATGAAGAAATCAGGACTAAAGTGGGGGTTATAGCAGCACTAGAGTTTATTAGAAAGCAGCAAGTCAAATGATTTGGGCATGAAAGTAGGTTACCAGTCAACATACTACAACAAGCAATGATGTACAGACCAAATGGAAACAGAGGAAGAGGCCGACCACGTAAACGTTGGACGGAGTTAATAGCAGAGTCCATGGGAATATCGATACACGAAGCCCATAATCGAGCACTCTCACAATGTTTATACTTCACCTCGACACTGCAAGGTACAAGAGTAACATGATGAGGTGAGATGAGATGAGAAAAAAGGGGTCTGCCTTAACTGCCGTGGCACGACTGAATGTAACCTGAAAATAGCAATGGCGCCATCTTCCATCTGAAAATCAAACTATGACAACGCAGCGCTGGTCATGTTGTCTTATGGGTATACTTGTCGACCACTTTCGGTAGATTTGACTCAAATAATGCAGAAATTCGAATAAAATTGTTGCTGAAAATATCTACACAATCCACATATAAAACTGGTACATAAAATACTTAAATTTTTTGTTATATAGGGGCTCGCGGTTCACCGAGGGGCCAGAACTGTCCCATTAGGACCCACTTCCATGTATGTCATATGATCATCTTAGCCAAAAGACCCAGAAGCGAAGAAAATATCTACATAGTTGACATATGTAACCGGTACAGAAAATGTACATCACCCACAAACAAATCCCGTACATTTAATATCTACAAAGTCCATATATAAAACCCATACTATTCATATATAGAACTAATAGCATTTCCATATATACAGTGTCGCCTTTGGCTGGTGTGCAATTCGTGTATGCACACAGGCGGCCAAATGTGTGCACTTTTAAATACTAAAATATAAATATAATTTGATATTGTTATATACAGTGATAAGCGATGAAATAACGAGCCTGGTACTATTTAAGAAATAATATTATAATTTTCTAATAACCGTACCGTTAGTCTCAAGTCGAAGCTAAAATCACCGTTTAACTGTTGACTGTTAACAGATAACGGTGTGTCGATATATTTGCCTCATTTCTTAAGACATGTTTTTGAAAAAGACATTATGTATGTTTCAGCAAATGGCATACAATTCCACAAAAAAAAAAAAACATATTAAAGAATGTGTAAAGAAACCACAATAATTGTCTGTAATCCTCGAATGTGCGCCAGATATCAGTCACACTGAACAGATAGCGTGTGTGGTTGAAATTGTACGAGTAAATATTGACAATTCTGATATTGCAGACGAAGAATTATTTCCTGGGTGTTAGTCAGTTTCAGACAATACGAGGGGGGAAATGGGGAGGGGGGAAAATTATGTACTTATCTTCTAACTGAACTCTTGACATATTATGAACAAGGTGTTCAAGAAATACGGGGAAATGGGTATGCTAACAGGACAAATATGCACGTAAGCATACTTTCTTGCAAAGGATAAATAGGAATATACTTCCATCCATCCATCATATGCCATGCCGGTAAGCGTGGGCGGTCATGTTTTTGCCATCTCACTCGATCACCAGAGTCGTGGATCAGCTCCGCGTTTCTGTCTCGATCATGCCACCAGGCCAAACACTATTTGGACAAACTTTCGTGGACACCCATTTTTCGTCATAATCTTCCGCAGTCCTTTTCTGCTGACTGTATCAAAAGCCTTGGCAAGGTCAATGAAAGTGGAGAACATTTCGCAGTTCTGTTCCTGACATTTCTCTTGCAGCTGCCTTGCAGCGAAAATCATGTCAACAGTTCCTCGTTCTTTTCTGAAGCCACATTGACTCTCAGGAAGAAGACCTTGATCGAGATGGGCTGTGAGGCGATTGAGAAGAATTCTGGCGAGTATCTTCCCTGCAATTGAGAGCAAGGAGATGCCTCGGTGGTTGTCACGGGATTGGCGGTTTCCTTTACTTTTGTAAAGGTGGACTATTGACGCGTCCTTGAAATATTGTGCATGGTCTCGTTCACCCATATGTTTGTAAAGACTTGGTGACGCTGCTCTATTAGGACCGGCCGACTTGCCTTATATATCTCTGCCGGGATGGAGTCAGGACCAGGCGCCTTACCGCTGGAAAGTTGCTGGATGGCTTTGTTTACTTTTTTGGCAGGTCATCAAGTGTATTGTGGGGTCGTAGATGTATGAGTCATAGATGACTATTCAAAACAATGTTTTCCCGTAGTGAATTTGAATAACGAAGACACAAACAATAGATTGCACGATTTATTGCGTGGCATATTTCGCTGCATCTCGTCAGGTACATACTGCAGAAATCAAACAACTTACGTGAATTAACTAGATAAATCCTTCAAGTTGAAATATACACATATTCGCACAGTAATGTCACTTATCTACCACGGTAATTTTAAGCTGACTAACATGTCTTTCTGTTTGCACAATTCTGGCTTGCGATGATAGATCATAATTGCTTCTGCAAATTTTAACAAGCGAGTATTTTGTGTGTTAAACAACACGCGAAATGCAGTGTCTCTGTCCACCACATGGCCACTTTCGACATAGATGACTATGTCGCCTACGCCTGTTTGTTACTCTGGATCAGTTGTTGCACTTCAAACTCAGTGCGGCCCGCTGAGCATTCTCTGCACTCACTACCCAGCGTTACTATTACATTGTGCCAGTCCGCCATGTCTTCCGGAACTTCAATCCACTCTTTTTCACGATAGATGGTCTCCAGATCACACACCTGACGTATAGATATTTCTGCCTGTGCCATCCAGGACCTCCCTCGTCTTAGTCTATGACCCTTGACCATATCCATGGCTTCATGCAGGGGGTGATCGCTATCTGCAGCAACTCCCAGGTACCATTTGGCCTGAAGGACCCTATGTTTATCCGTCATTGTTGGTAGCGCCAGGATATGCCTCATGCATATAATTGATGTGTCCTTTGTGCACCCCAGGATTACCCGCATGGCAGCATTCTGTATGCGCTCCAACCTATCAAGCTGGCTCTTGATACTGTCAGCAGCCGCAAACCGTACTCAATGACAGAAATTAACCGTTGAAAGATCTAACGATTTATATAATCTAACAATTATATTCCAATCATGGAAGGTGTGATAATCTACAGGAATGTCATTATGTATTTACATTTCCTTCTGAATTACGAGCAATGAATGAAGAGGACATTTACAAATCTTGTTTTCATTTAGATGTTATCCTTTTAATTAACAAATGAAGCAAACGTTATCAGGATATTGGTTGTCTTGAGTTCTTCAACGATCTGATAACGTATATATTTTTAAGCAGATGGGGAAGACCCAATAAAAACAATAATTTAACAAAAATCACAAAATATAATTTAGTGTTATTATTTACTAATCTAAAAGCATTTCACACGAAATTCACAGCTCACAGTGTCGCGCCACACACTTCTGCCAGTAGTAGGGTGACTGAACCATATACTTTCAGTCCAACAGTCCATTTAAATGCCTATCCTCTATATTGGGGACCGGAAGTTATAGTTGTATATAATATTGTACTTACATGAACCTCTTTCAAACTATTTATACAATTTAAAATCGCACTTATTAACACTTATAAAGACAACATAGTTTAGAAAACCAGGAAATAATGAACCTTTAATATGTAACAGTAAATCAAGGCTCATAAAGGAAACTCACGGAGAAAACAAAACCACCACGACCTTAAGAATCCATTCACCGAGAACGCATCCATCCTGACACCCCTATGAAACTCAGATAGCGCTGGAGAAGAGAAGCATTAGATGCATACATATCCACTTCCATGGGTGACCCGTATTGGGTTCGTCCGTCTTTCACGGTTAGTTCTAGTGAAATCCTTTTGTGAACCCTAGGCTGGATTGCATATCAAAATATCCCGACCTGCGCAATGATAGTTGCCTGCACACCATATGGTACAAGAATAGCGATACAAGTACAAAGTAAAGGATCCCTTTATCACGCCTTAAATCACGTGTTAAATCCATATTGTTATAGACCAATAGACACTCCAGGTGCGATGTAGTCAGCCTTACACCAAGATTAATGGCAATACATCAAGAAACTTTAATATTTCTGCTTCTATACTTACTCCAACCTTATCCTTTTTGCTGATCTATTTGTAATTTGTCGACATAACCAGATTCTCATTGATTAAAACGCCCCGCATTTTGATCGATTTTTCGCGTATTTTTGTTGTGTGAAATTCAGGATTTAAGATTCCCAGCATGTTGACCTATTTTACTTATTAAAACAGATTACCACTTCCAGCTGCCATTTCTTGTCCTTATATTTGCTAAAATTATTTGCCTTCTTTGCACATTCAGTTTGAAAATTATTGTATTTGCGTGCTACGCTCTGGTAATTACCACCCTCAAACCGATTATGTGTTGCATTACTCCGTGTCGCCTCGCCCGTACAACTGAAGCCATGGCAATTAGTTCGTCACGATTAGAGCAATTTGATGAATATGCAATACATTCAGGTCACCTTTTTTAAACACCAAATTGCTGCTTTTTTTATACGTGCTGACGTTTTTGTCTGTTGTATTTATGGGTTTTGGGGTATTCATGGGTTGTATGATATTCGTGGGTTGTGGGGTATTCGTAGCATTGTTCTGTTTTATTCAAGCCAGATTAAATTAAACCAGTGGTTCATTCTCTCTCTCTCTCTCTCTCTCTCTCTCTCTCTCTCTCTCTCTCTCTCTCTCTCTCTCTCTCTCTCTCTCTCTCTCTCTCTCCCTCTCTCTCTCTCACACACACACACACTTACTCACCAACTCACTCACTCGGTCCGTCCGTCCGTCTGTCTGTCTGTCTGTCTGACTGTCTGTCTGTCTGTCTGTCTGTCTGTCTGTCTGTCTGTCTGTCTGTCTGTCTGTCTGTCTGTCTGTCTGTCTGTCTGTCTGTCTGTCTGTCTGTCTGTCTGTCTGTCTATTCATTCATCATGCATGTATCCATCCACACATACGCGTGAACACGCATCCCTCCCCCTTTTTTAAAACGCTTCACACAAACACACATACAAACACATACCCTGTTTATATGGTGTGAGTGAGTGAGTGTGCGTATGTGTGTATGTGTGTGTGTGTCTATATAATTTCTCCCCCACGAAAAATATAAACACTAACATAATGTGGGTGGCAGAATTTTTGTGTGTTTTCCAGCATGGTTGATTGATGAAACATTACATTTTCAATAATACTTTCAGGTGATGAAATGTCGACGTTATATTTACTAGGTCACCAGTTCTGCGCACTAAGCACTTTTTTTCATGTTTAATCTGATCTCATCAGAATCTCTCTCCCCAAGGCCAGGTAAGTATGATGTTTATTTTGACTAAAAGAAAATGTGATGTTTAGAAATTTCGCTTACTTGAGCTCTACAACTTGCGCAATCCAGTAAGTAAACATACCCAGGGTTTTTAATGTGCTAATTGTGTACGGGTCAATAACAGAAATTACCCGAAAGTTACAGTCTGCGTGTTAAAATGTCCACGCTGGCAGGTTTTTAAATTACGTGAGTCAAAGTGGACAACACACCGACAAAATATTACTTATGTGTTTGGATTCGGGGAGTCGTCATCAAGTGTCATGCCGTGTGGCGGAGGCGATCATCTTCCTTTACAACCATCCGTTGTATGTAAGTGTGATAAGTTACAACTCTGATAGTCTTTCGTACCATTCTACTAAGACTTCCATGCATATACAAATGAAATGGGTTACAACTGCTGTAAAGCTGTGGAAATTAAACAATAGAAAAATAAAGAGTGTAGGACTGTTTTACTTAATGTAGTTATATAAAACAGGACTGAGACAGGTTATGACACAACATAAAAGAAATAAATCATCCAGCATCCAACCAACCATGAATTGTCCTGCAAAGGGTTTGGTATGCGTGGTTGTGGGAATATACTACACTTGGAGTAGCATGGCAATAGAAGAAATAAAGAAGAATATGCACTTGTAATTACACGTGGCAAATGAAAACCGCAAACTGGTTAGAGAAATTAAACGTAGACAGTCAAATCTTTTTTTTTGGGGGGGGGGGGGGAGGGGGGAGAACTTAGGAGAAGAAATAAACTGGAGAACTGTGTGACAACTGTCAAGACTGAGGGGAAAAGAACAAGGGAAAGACAGAGAGGTAAATATCTGGATGGCCTGATCACATGGCATGGTCGAGACAAGAACACAGAGCTGAACCTCGATTCTAGTGATCGTGTGAGATGGCGAAACACGACTACCCAAGCTTACCGGCATGGCACATGATGAATGAAATACCGGACAAATGGCTAAGCTAGAGGTTTAAACCGCATACTATTTGAAAAGAAACGTTTCATGGTATCAACTTTCGAGGTAGGATCAGAACATCAGGTCATCATTTTTATATTACGAATTGGCAGGTCCACATGGCCGAATGGGTAAGAACGCATGTTCTTAAACAGCCGGTGTGCTGATGCCGAGGTTAACGGTTTAACTCCTATACCGGACAGCTGGACTAAAATGTTGACCTGTCGTCCTTGACATGGGGACATTAATTATAAGTACCTCTGAAGTCGGAGAGGGTTCGCCTGATGTCGAGGGACACTATTAAAAGGGAAAGCTAATCCACACGCAAAATTCAGTCTATCACTACTATAAATAGTGTGTATGGACTACGCTTTAGTTCAAAGCGAGCGAGCGCCAAAAAAGAAAATATTACGAATAGGAGGCAACAGACTGAAATATCAACAAGTTAAAGTCAGGTTCGTTGAATTTTTGAGCTGATTTTAACTAAGAACCGACATCACTGCACTCAGGATAATCTCATACGCGCTACGTTCCCTCGTTTAACAGCCAGCGAAGAGTCATACTACTTAAAGTTCCCCCGCTATCTGATTGAAAGTTTTCCTTGTCTTCCCTCTCAGTTTTGATATTCTTCCAGAACCTCTGCCGATCACCCGAAATATCATTCTTTCTACATACGAGTTCTCAGACTGTTCCCCAGTCTTCCCCACCTGGCCCAACAAACGCTCAACCGCTTCTCCCTTGTCCATAGGTAATCTACCATCAAGAGATGCATTCCCTGCCAGCCTATCAAACTGTTTATTCTCCAGCAGTCCCGCATAAAATTCTCACAATCTGTGACCTCTGAAGCGAAGATAGTCATTAACACGAAACGTTCCTTTCTCTACCTTGCTTAGCATACACATTGAGTCTGTAATGAACGCAGTGTTAGTACGTGACAATAGCTCCTGACGGATTTGCCTTTTACAATGCTATCCAGTTCATATTAATAAACATTAATAAATATGGCATCATTCAATTGTATTCCTCCACAAACTGCATGGGAATGCACTGAACTTGAGATCTATCGTGATGGTGTGAATAATTGCCACATCACGGCTGCGAAATCTTGCTTGGTTCATGAAACATATGGCAAGGCTCTCGAGAACCATCGTGTTTCCAGATGGGGCGCCTTCTTCAACAAGGTCAAAATATTTAATTGTTTATTGATTTTGTTCATATTCGTTGCAAATGTCCCGTCTCAAGCTTCGGATATCTCTCTTTATGATCATAAGTTTTCCACTCCTTCATATTTCACTACTTTTACTGTCCTGTTACTCACTTGCCTCTCTCTCTCTCTCTCTCTCTCTCTCTCTCTCTCTCTCTCTCTCTCTCTCTCTCTCTCTCTCTCTCTCTCTCTCTCTCTCTCTCTCTCTCTCTCTCTCTCTCTCTCTCTCTCTCTCTCTCTCTCTTGTTTCTAAGTCTATGTTAATAATCGAGTCCTCTTCCCATCTTTGACAGACTAGTATATCACATGACTTGTTGATGTCATCCATTATATGATGTCGGGTTATGTAGTCTTCTCCTTTCTGCCACATTCTATCTATTTCCCCAGGTTTACTGGTTATTGTAATGTAATTTAGTATGCCTTTTATCCCGACATGGTCAGATAATGCTGTCTGCTTCTTTCTGATATCTGTGATGGGTTTTCCCTGGTTAGAAGTATTTTCATTCGATTTGTCTGGAGCACCTCCTCGCCCTGTGGCATGAATACAAGATCCTTGCAGACGATGGCATAAACCGAGCGATAGAGGGTTCTAACTTTGTAACACAACATGGGGTCGGTACGTTCTCAGAAACCCAGATACGCTCCATAATTACAGAATAAATGATATTATATAGAGAGAAAGGTAACGCCCTTAATATTTCTTTTTGTTCGCTCGTTTTGATCACAAGCGAGCTATTACTTCTAGTGCACTGGACTGATTTTTGCGTATGGATTAGCTTTCCCTATTACCAGTGTGTCTAGCCATCAGGCAAACCCACTCCGACTTCAGAGGTGGCATTTAATATGTAATAGAGGCCCAATGAAACCAACTTATAAATGACTAACGGACATTAGAGGA
The DNA here is from genome assembly GCA_014155875.1 of Cepaea nemoralis. Classification (NCBI taxonomy): domain Eukaryota; kingdom Metazoa; phylum Mollusca; class Gastropoda; order Stylommatophora; family Helicidae; genus Cepaea; species Cepaea nemoralis. Next base: position 95,939 of record JACEFZ010021529.1, on the reverse strand, counting down.
ATGCCAGCTTTGCAAGACGGCGTTTAACTTGCCGTATTTAATTAAGAGACGTTCTTATACCATTCAGGGTAAACTGATAGATGCGCCGTCTTCCGCTGTAAATATTGTTGACTGTTCCATTTACACGTTGACAATAAACACTTCGGATTCGTCCCATTGATGACTGTTCCATTAAACGTTGACAAGCGAATCGGTACAGTTATCTCGGTACAGTCATAACAACTGATGGGAGACGCCTTGAAAAGATTAGAACAAGAATTGCCATTGCGAAGGTAGCATTTTGCAAGATGAAAAACATACTGACCAATAAAAAGATATCAATTGAAACGAGATAAGGAATGCTGAAGTGCTACATAGAACCTGTACGTTTATATGGATGTATAAGCGTGGACAAATGAGCAGACAAGCTGAAAAACATCCGATGGCTGTGGAAATGTAGTTTCTGAGGAAAATGCAAAGAATACCATGGACAGACAAAAGAATCAATGAACAAGTACTTCAAGAAACAAATGAAGATCGTAAACTGATTAGATAAATTAGATGTAGACATTCAGAATTTTTGGGGCATGTTATGGGAAGAAATGAATTGGAGCGTTTGGTGATAACTGGCAAGATCGAAGGGAAGAAGACAAGGGGAAGACCTAGAAGTAAATACCTGGATGTCTTGGCTACGTGGCATGGTCGAGGCAGAAACATAGAGCTGATCCACGACTCTGGTGATCGAGTTAGATGGCAAAACATGACCGCCCACGCTTATCGGCATGGCACATGATGGATGGAAACTTTTACTATGACCACTTTGGATTCGTCCCAATAATTACTGTTCCATTAACACATTGACTATAAACACATCGGATTCGTCCATCAAATGTTAATAAATACGGCATCATTCACTTTCATTTCACCAAAAACTGCATAGGAGTGCCGTGAACTCGAGTCTAACTACTGCTTCTATTAGAGACAAAACGCGGAGGGCTGAGGAGAACGAGGAAGAAGCATAAGAATGATATATATCATTATGGTGTGAATAATTGCCACATCTCGGCTACGAAATCTTGCCGGAAGCAGGCTGAAGTAATCTTAAATTACATTGTCATCTGTTTTGTTTTATCAATAAGCGGGCGTTCATGCTTAGCCTTGAAAATGTCTTTCTTATTCATGGTGAGTGTTCAGAATTGATGTCAAGAGTAGTTGTCTCTCATTCTGTCATGATTCAAACAATATATTCAAGTAAGTCCTTGTGAGAAATACGTGTCTATGCATGGTGGCCGTTGCCTCGCACTCTAGCATGGCCCAAACAATATATTCTCTTAAGTCCTTGTGACGGAAGGGGGGAGAAGTGTTAAGTGGTCTCGAGGTATGGTGTCCGCCTCGAGTGCTGGACGTCCCTGGTTCAAGCCCCGGTGAGGACCGGGATTTTTTCACGTGGCCTTCTAGTAACAAACTTTCCCCTGGTCTGTGGGTAGTGAGATCGGACGCCCGTGTGTATTATTGCGCAGGTAATAATTCCCTTGGCAGTTGGAAATCGAAAAAGAATAGCTTAAAGGCGCTGCCCGAGTCTAATGTTGAGTTAAAAAACTACCTACAGTATGTCAGGATCCTAGCCGGTGATACGGAGTTCGTACACTGAGCTGGGATTCTCCCGACTCAGGCTTGAGTTAGGAGTAGAACGGAGCACTTATGGGTTACACCCGTGTGCCGTGATGACTAAACTAAACTAAACTAAGTCCTTATGAGAAATACGTGTCTACGCTTGGTACTCTCTTCTCATGCCAGAACTGTCCTTTTTGAACTTTACGTACTTCCGACCAACCGACACATGGTTTCCAGTCTGATGTGTGTCTGTAATATAATAAAAACGTCCCTACCCTTTCCTAAGCATTGACTCCCTTAAAAATAAACAAACCCTTACAATTACTGTTTAAGTAACTTGCTTAGGTAGGAATAGAAAATAAAACAGCGATAGACTAACCGGGACACAGCTAAATTTATTTTGGCTTATTTTCTCTCCCGTACCTGGCCAATCCCGGAGAGGGGGAAAACAAAGACTGAAGCGGCCATTTCTAGTCAAGAGAGCACACAAGAAAGTCGACCTTTCCCTTCGGGTAGAAGGTATTTTGCCTTAGAAATATATCAGTCTCTTCAACTATTGAAGAGAAGCAGGTGGTGGTTGAATGTGGTGGGACTATATCACTAAACCTGGATCCTGGGTCAACAGCCAGAAAGTGAATGTCCTAACCATAGTCTGCATCTAGAAATACCCATGGACTGCTGCGCTCAATAGCTAAATAGCGAGCAACAGATAAATTAGAAGACAACTGACTGGGTGAGTGATTAAGTCCTATTTTAGTAGGAATATCCAGGATGGACTTCAAGATCTAATAATCTACAAAAATGAAGATCATCAGAGTACTGACAACAGTGTATCGTTTGCGTTACTTCTGAGAAGTATCGCCTATGGCCTCATCATTCAACCAAGTCAGTGAAACTGGGACAATCCTTCTAGCAAGTTACTAAAACTAACAACAGTGAGTAACCTTCAACTGTTGGTTGGATTGCCAAGTTAATATCCACAATGGATAAGTCTTCGAAAGAACATCTCACAGCTGCAACAGTCAAACATAAGGTTCCAGCCATGCAACCCCAAGTTCTAGCTATGAACACCAACTCAAAATGGGAGAAGACACTGAACCACATAAGCCAATACAACCAAGGTACAAACTTAATATCATCTGAAACATAACTACGAAACCAGATTACCTCAAGGTTCCAAACCCTGAACACCATCAGATAAAAGACCATATGAAAGCAGCTAAATGTCTCTACATTTGCAACAAGAGGAATCATCTAATTGTTTGCAACCCTGTTACTGTGCTGGATTTATTCATCTGTGGATATATGTAGGTATAGATCAATTGTGGCCCTAGTCACAGATACTACCATGAGATGCCTCTCAGTCAATTAAAGTTCTACACTGGACTAGATAACAACGACTAATTCCTTGCCGGTCCAATGTCAGCCTAAATGCCATGGGTTATAGACTCGCGACTAGGTGGGTGAAACCTTAGTGTAAGCCAATTTGGTAGTCGGATATTATAAGCCGAGAAGCTGAATGGACGTCAACTTTTCATCAGACCTGATGATAAAGGGAATTACCTTCTGCAAAGCTTAAGTGGAACTCCTGAAGTATGACCAACCTGAGGCACCAAATTTCACAAAAAGGGCACCGAGCCTAAGGCAACAGAATATTCGTGATTCTAGCCCCAAACGGAGGGGATATATGGTGTGTGATTTTTCAATTCCTGGATTATGGAGTATAAAATAGTCACCAGCCAATTACCAGTGGATAAATATTAGGAACACAACTGAGTGCATTAATTCGGTACCCAGATAATGGGTACACGATCTAATCGACAGCAAAGATGAACTCTTAACCGCACACCAGGAGAAAAATGACTCTATTAATGAGTTTAATTAGTAATACAAAATGCTGTTTATGTGTTGGTTTTTTTCTGAAGGTAACAGGTCAGTAGTTTTTTTCCAATGGTATATAAATGGTATAGTATTTTGACACCAACTCATTATTTTTTTTAAATGAGAACATTGTAAACGGTGTCAGAACCAAATGTTTATATGTTGGGGTTCTATGTACTTTGATCATTATTTGCCTTAATTATGAGGAAAAATTTAAGTAGACCCAATTTGTGGTTGTTGTGATGTTTGTAATAACATTGTTTTTTTTTCTGGGGTCACTGGGTACTATATTGTAATAATGCAATGAATCCCATGCCTGTCTGAAAATGCATAGTGTTTATTACATATATATATATATATATATATATATATATATATATATATATATATATATATATATATATATATATATATATATATATATATATATATATATATATATATATATAACTGCAGATCTTGAGTTAATACCTGAACTGTTTGTCCAAAAGTGTTGTGTACATCAAGTAAATGTGGTGTCCAACAAGTGGTTGTTTATATGTTGTGAGCAATCAATATCCTTCTAGCACTATAGAAAATGTAAAAGGTGATGAAGTGGGAAGGGAAACCTACACACAGATGCAATTGTTTCAAGGATTGAGCTCTTTTCTCCTGGGATATGTGGTAAATATCCCTGATCACCCTGCATTCTAACCAGTGACCAGAGAATCAATAAAAACCCCTAGACATCTTAACAATATTCTCAGGAATTAAAATCCACATCCCACATGTGTGGGCAACGTCCGTGAATTTAAAACTCATGGTAAACATCGCAAATGGTGTATTATTGTGGGTATATGAATTCAGGGAAAACCTCTCGCAGGTAAACCAAGTCACTTCAGAATGTTATAGTGTTAGTAACAGACCTAATCACTCATTAGTATGAGCTGAGTCAAGTGTTATATGAACCCATAATGGCTCAGATAAATATAGGTTTTTTTTTGGTACAAAACTGTTCACATGTAATATCTTGATTCTGGTAGATGCATCATGTAGTTGGTTGTTGGGTATGAGATTTTTTTTTTAAACTCATATTTTATATCTTATTGATGAGAAACTAAGTCCAGTAATGAACCTCCAGTAGTAAGGTCTCTGGGATGGTAAACTCACATAAGATAGGTAATTCAGTGAATGTTTAGAATTCATAGTCATTCCCATTTGATGTTTGAGGTATGGTTCTGCTACTCTGATATTCTCTTTAAATGGTTTAAAAGTGGTGTAGTCATGAACACACTACTATATTATGTATCCATAAGGTTTATGTTCCTACATATGAATCATGTGTTAATTAACTATTTTGTCATTGATTATCATTGTATTTTCATGCTTGATCTGCTTGTATAATTCATGTAATATTGAAAAGTTACCAAGGCAGCAGAGAGTGATAGACAATTTTATAGATAATTAGGACAGATAAGTTAAAAATCCAATAATTTTTTTTTAAGGGAAAAATTTAATCAACAAATGATGATTCAGTAGGACAGTAAATAATACCTGAGAGATGAATTAAACCAGGGGAAAATAGCAGTAACTAAAGTAAATGAACTAAGGTTAAGGCCTAAACCACCACTTGCAAAAATGTAGACATGATTAATGGAAGGGAAGGAATATTGTAAGAATTTGCAGTATTTAGGGGCACCCTAATTTAATCCTTTTTTCATATAACATAATATGTTCTACAACACCGGTAGTAAAGTAAAGTGAATAACTGATGGATACTGAGGAATAAAAGCCATATAGACACTTATGCTATCCCACCGGTGATATGAGTATTTATTATTAACTAACTCAGATGGCCCATATGTTAATGAAGGTCAAAACCAAAATATTCACCTGGTGATGTAAATGAAACTGATCAACTCACTTACTGACCCAACATAATATAAGGTATTTCTTTAAATTATCCACCCCGATTCCATTATTAATGGTAGCGGAAACAGACCGTATAGGTATGTAAAAGGTATAATTAAAGAATTAACTAATAAATTGGAATTTCAAATGAACTTCAGGAGATACCGGAAAAAATCTGTGCTAGTCTCTAGTAAGAGACTAAACATTTCAGAAATTGGCTCCTTAGCTTTGAAATTTACAGTTTAATCTCATTAAGTGAAATGTTCACTATGAGAAGTCCTCATCAAAAGAGGAGTGAAACAACTTTTTAGTTAGCGATTAGCTTACGTAAAGTTATTTCATAAATTGCCTAACTAACATTAATCTTCTCATAAGGGAAGAATTAAAAAGGGCAAAATAAAGTAGTACAACAGAGGCGCGCGACTCAATTGTATTTTCTTTAAAACTAACCGAGTAACTAAATTCTAGATAATGCTCGAAGTCTACTAATAGGTAGATGAATCAGAAATCAATCGCAAGACGAAACAGATTTCTACATCTCAGTTCTGACTTGGATGATATGCCAGCATTAAATATGTGAAAGCAGATCCAGACTAACAGAGATTAGCTTCAATAACTGATACGAATCAGTGAAAGCAACAATTAAATAAACAACTCTTGAAATAGATGCTGTTTATAGATAGGACGAACCCCTTGACAGAAAGACAGAGGAAACGCCTAAAACTTATACAGTGAACCCATGCTAGAAAAATGGAATATAGCTGTGTAAAAACCAAGCAAATTGGAGCATATAGCTGAAGAATTGCTTGATAGTTTACTAGATTAGGAATTTCAATCAGGAATCCAGCTAGTAAATTATATAACAGTTCAAAGATAGACCTTAGTCAATCTAAATAAATCCAGAGTTTCCATGTATTAAACGGATGAAAACAAAACTGGAGAGAAACATTAAGAGTACCTTACCTGTTATCTTGAGGACACAACTCAGGAGACGCCAGTATTAGAGGGATATACAGATGTAATAGTAATTTTACAAAACTTAGTAATCCACATCCATAACTGGAAGTGAACAAGCAACTTGATTGTCTGGAAGACTATCACAGGAAACCATAAAGGGGCTTTTAACTTCTCACTGAACTGATTATATATAGTAGGAGACAATACGCCTGAACCTACATAACAATGTATGTTGCTAATTTGAAAATAGTCCTAAAACCTGGAGGGAGGTAGACGACGATCAATGTACGCCAAGCACGCAAAATTGCTCGTAATTCAACACCAAAGCAACAAATACAGAGTGAAACTCAAACACATCAGTTAGAATTACTAATAAGGATTCTAGCGTAAAATAGATCTAGGTTAGAAGGAAAAGCAGAGAAAGTAAGCTAAGAATTACTTCATTTCTGGTAGATTCATGTTCCCCGGGAAAATTCGGTTCAGAACGGAAATCTAGAAAAGTTGGACATTTGTTTACATATTAGACGAGATTCTCTGGGTAAACCCGCAAAGAGAAAGGGACACCACTCTAATCAGTAGTTATTAAAACTGATCGGAAAATCCCATAACTCGACTAATAACCCAAACACATGATGTGTTGGATGAAAATGTATTCAACAGGAACCATCTTTAGCTTCCTTTAAATATCAGATCTATAGTTAAAACAAACGTCTAACTTACAGGGAGACGGGCGAGTTTAATATGCTATCAGTAGACGCAGAATTAACCGTCGGTTTTAACATAATCTCAAGATTAATAATCTAACGAGAGAGGAATCAAGCTGGTATATATCCCAACTAGTCATGCTTAAGTTAGCAGTGGTTACACGTAGACCATAAATGAACTACAAGGAGAGAAGAGACTTTCTGCTGGGAAAAGAATCTGAGGGGAGTGGACGCACAAAACCCAGAATCAGCGAAATGCAGATGTTAGGTTTCTTAATAACCCATGTAGAAGTACTCAGGACTTTCTCCAGTTCTTAACGCCAGACTAAATATATTGGGAAAAGAAATTCAGCAAATGATTTCATATGAACAGTATCATCAGGCTATTGCAAGCTTAATGATGATATTTCAATTGCTTCAAAAAGTCGGTTTGATGCAGACAAACTAGTACTTGAAAGTAGCAAATTATCAGATAACCACTCATATTTCAAACAATAGTTGACAACAGTGGAGAGGGTGCTACACTCTTTCACTAAAAGAGAAATAATCCTTTAAGGTTATGCCTGTTGTCGTGACTAAAAGGAAATGGACGTGGCTCTGATTATATAACATAGGGAAGTAATGCAAGAAATTAATAAAGAATGGACACTAGGTGAGTCAATGTAAAGACGGAAATTGTAGAGTACTACTTGACCATTTATTTTCTGAAAGAAATCAATGGCTTAAATGGGGGAGGCGTGTAATATAATAAAAACGTCCCTACCCTTTCCTAAGCATTGACTCCCTTAAAAATAAACAAACCCTTACAATTACTGTTTAAGTAACTTGCTTAGGTAGGAATAGAAAATAAAACAGCGATAGACTGACCGTGGCACAGCTAAATTTATTTGGCTTTATTTTTTTCACGTACCTGGCAAGACCGGGACTGATAGAAAAACAAAGGCCCAGTGTAGCCATTTTTGGTCAGTACGACACAAAGAACAGACATGTAAAAGTTTTCCCTTCGGGGAGAAGGCACTTTGCCTTAAAAATATATCACTCTCTGCAACTATTGAAGAGAAGCAAGTGGTGGTTGAATGTGGTGGGACTATATCACTAAATCTAGATCCTGGGTCAACAGCCAGAACGTGAATGTCCTAACCATAGTCTGCATCTAGAAATACCCATGGTTACTGCTGCGCTCAATAGCTCCATAGCGAGCAACAGATAATTTCGAAGACAACTGACTGGGTGAGTGATTATGTCCTATTTTAGTAGGAATATCCAGGATGGACTTCAAGATCTAATAATCTACAAAGATGAAGATCATCAGAGTACTGACAACAGTGTATCGTCTGCTTTACTTCTGAGAAGTATCACCTATGGCCTCATCATTCAACCAAGTCAGTGAAACTGGGACAATCCTTCTTCAAGTTACTAAAACTAACAACAGTGAGTAACCTTCAACTGTTGGTTGGATTACCAAGTTAATATCCACAATGGATAAGTCTTCGAAAGAACATCTCACAGCTGCAACAGTCAAACATAAGGTTCCAGCCATGCAACACCAAGTTCTAGCAATGAACACCAACTCAAAATGGGAGAAGACACTGAACCACATAAGCCAATACAACCAAGGTACAAACTTAATATCATCTGAAACATAACTACGAAACCAGATTACCTCAAGGTTCCAAACCCTGAACACCATCAAATAAAAGATCATATGAAAGCAACTAAATGCCTCTACATCAGCAACAAAAGGAATCATCCAATTGTTTGCAAACCTGTTACTGTGCTGGATTTATTCATCTGTGGATATATGTAGGTATAGATCAATTGTGGCCCTAGTCACAGATACTACCATGAGATGCCTCTCAGTCAATTAAAGTTCTACACTGGACTAGATAACAACGACTAATTCCTTGCCGGTCCAATGTCAGCCTAAATGCCATGGGTTATAGACTCGCGACTAGGTGGGTGAAACCTTTGTGTAAGCCAATTTGGTAGTCGGATATTAGAAGCCGAGAAGCTGAATGGACGTCAACTTTTCATCAGACCTAATGATAAAGGGAATTACCTTCTGCAAAGCTTAAGTGGAAATCCTGAAGTATGACCAACCGGAGGCACCAAATTTCACAAAAAGGGCACCGAGCCTAAGGCAACAGAATATTCGTGATTCTAGCCCCAAACGGAGAGGATATATGGTGTGTGATTTTTCAATTCCTGGATTATGGAGTATAAAATAGTCACCAGCCAATTACCAGTGGATAAATATTAGGAACATAACTGAGTGCATTAATTCGATACCCAGATAATGGGAAAAGGATCTAATCTACAGCAAAGATGAACTCTTAACCGCACACCAGGAGATAAATGACTATTAATTAGTTTAATTAGTAATACAAAATGCTGTTTATGTGTGGGTTTTTTTCTTCTGAAGGTAACAGGTCAGTAGTTTTCTTTTCCAATGGTATATATATGGTATAGTATTTTGACACAAACTCATTATGTTTAAAATGAGAGAATGGTAAAAGGTGTCAGAAATAAATGTTATGTTGGGTTCTATTTAATCTTTATTTGCCTTAATTATGATGGTAAATGAAAGTAGACCCAATTTGTGGTTGTTGTGTTGTTTGTAATAACCTTGCTCTTTTTTGGGGTCACTGGGTACTATATTGTAATAATGCAATGAATCCCATGCCTGTCTGAAAATGCATAGTGTTTATTACACATGTATATATGTAACTGCAGATCTTGAGTTAATACCTGAACTATTTGTCCAAAAGTGTTGTGTACATCAAGTAAATGTGGTGTCCAACAAGTGGTTGTTTATATGTTGTGAGCAATCAATATCCTTCTAGTACTATAGAAAATTTAAAGGGTGATGAAGTGGGAAGGGAAACCTACACACAGATGCCATTGTTTCAAGGATTGAACTCTTTTCTCCTGGGATTTGTGGTAAATATCCCTGATCACCCTGCATTCTAACCAGTGACCAGAGAATCAATAATACCCCCTAGACATTTTAACGAAATATTCTTAGGAATTAAAATCCACATCCCACAGTGTCATTGAGGTTTGTTTCATTTCTCTGCATATTTCAAAGGCTGGAATACATTAGATAAACATTATTTTTTGGTATTTGTATGTAACTGTATGAGTGTCTGTTTTTGTTTGCGTACTAATGAAGGCAGTTTAGCCACTACATTCATTCTATCACTTGTGATTATTGATTGTAAAGCTTAAAATTCCACTTCTAGTTTTAAGTTGATTTACTCATTGAAGTAAGCATAGATCGGACTGAGAATCACACATAGTGATTGTTGTTTTGACGTGAGGGACTTCAAGCCACCAGGCAGTGGTCAAGAACATCTAGAACAATATTTAGATTGTAGCCCTTGATGATCTAATTTTCTCAGCAATTACCTTCCCCCGTGAATTAGTCAACTAGAGTTCTCTCCCGGTGCACAGATATATATATATATATATTATATATACTATATATATATATATATATATATATATATATATATATATATAGTATATATACTAATGAGTCACATCTTTCTTCCGGCTTTGCAACTATCAGTCGTTTGAGGCGTCCATTTTAATCCAGCTGATTACACAACTCTCTACACTCAGTGCCCAATGTCACGATAACTTGATGAAACTTCGCTTGGTGTCTGCCGTTGACAATCCATATTGCTCAAAGCCTGTCTGCTTGACTGTGATAAACATTTCTGACTAAGTCATTCCCGTGAACTTTCTCTCGTTTTTTCCTCATCCATTTGATACCGTTCATGCCATCATGCAATGCTTGCCTGTCATCGTTGTTGACTCACATAACCTTTCCCAAACAATGGAACAAGGAAATGTTCTAAGAACTAGTTGCGGTCAACGTCGTGATATTGCCCACAGTATCCATTGATCGCCCATGGGTCCTATACAAGTATTGGGTTGTCACCATACAAACAATATAGCGTCAGTTGTGTAAAATACCATGTACTTATTTTCGTTACTACGTAGGTCTTATAAACAATATAAAATAACACTAAGTAATGCAGCATTACAGAACAGGATTAAGACACATACAGGACGGTTGCGGCGACTAGCCTTGATCAGCAAAAAAAATACATACACGAAACACAACATATAGTCATGGAGGCCTTCCGGTGACTACATTAAGGCATAATAAGGACGTGTGCATGTGTTTGCTCATGAAGGCTAGTCGCCGCAACATCCTGTATGTGTCTTAATTCCTGTTCTGTAAAGCTGCATTACTTTGTTTTATTTTATATTGTTTACATTTCCACAGCTTTACCGCAGTTCCCGTCAAATTTTATTCATACTCTATGTAGGCATTAGTCTGTGCCAGTTGCATGTTTACAGCGTATGACGTAAACCTGTGTTATGCATTCACTTCCTTCTGATGGAGTATATAGTGTGCAGTATATTTTCAGTTCGCCGATACATGATGAGCAGTCTTCTACTTGTTCTTTCTCTGTCTGTCCTGTATCCTCCATTGTGACGTAAGTTTTCAACCCAAAACCATGCCATGGCCCGTCCTATCTGTTGCAATCTCATGCAGCTCCCTCATATTACTCATCTCTGTCAGTAATTCTCTTCTCCGTGTGCACTTAGGTTTCCCGCTATTTCGTTTGCCTTGTCGGTTCCAGACAAGAGAGTCTCTTGTTATCTTCTCCTCAGGTTTTCGCTGCGTATGTCCAATCCAACGCTACCGTATTTTCCTCGCCTCTTGGTTCATTGGAATTTTTTTAGTTCTCCCTTTGAGCTCTACATTGGTGATTATTTCATATCATATTATTTTTTTTTATATATAGTGTACAATCTAAGACAAAATCATTCCATAGACAATCTTCACTTTTCCAGATCTCTGAAACTCATTGTTAGATTTGGGTTGGCATCAGCCGTGCTGCTCGGAAAATATGCACACCTGCCTTCATGGCCGACTGCCCACCACATCGATGTGTTGTTAGGCGAGTGCTCTAAAGACCGTGCGACTACGTTCAAGACACTCTACCCATGTAATCGTGATAGACCCATAATTTCGCGACAACAACAAATCGCTGATGTGGTCAATACTACCCTGGGTGACTCATCTTAGGCTGGATTTTGAGGTGTCCATTTTATGAAACTGGGTTAATCCATAGCCATATTTGATCAGGGAGAAAATTCCACCTAGAGTGAGATATGAAACCAGAGCTATTGAAAAGGCATTCGAATTCGCTAGCGATGATCAAATCGCGTCTCCTGCTTGTTATTACTACATTCAAAAACAGAAAAATCCCGCTGAACACAATAGAACCAACCAATCATATCTCTTTGAAAAACAAGTTTTGAAGAAGGAATCTGTTGTAGTAAGCGACGTTATGTGAACATCACATTTTTAGGCCTGAATGCACGGGGGAATGGGTGGCCAGTCTTTACCTCTCTTTGCGAACGTCGACAGCTGAAATGAAACCGTAGTCCGACAGCGTTCATCCCATTATTGGCACAGCGTCATAACCATTACACCAACGCATCCGCTTCTCTTCTTTAAGTCTTCGTAATAGAATAGACCCAGCTTTATGGTCGGGTGTAGCCGTCTGTTTGTTTGACGTTTGCTTGGCTACGTTAAATTGTAATACCGATGGCGCTGTTTCCATGGCTAGATGGGCTGTTCCCATGACTAGATAGTGCTGTTTCCATGGCTTGATGATGCTGTTTCCATGGCTAGATACGAATTATGCCAATATTCCATGACTGTGGGTTTAGGTAGATGACTGACTTGGTTAACGAAGACATCAATTTAGAGGTGTCCAGTTGGCAGTGCTGTAGAAGTATACTCCTACAGCGAAAGGTTGTCGACATTTGGATGTAGCTGGTTTGAATCCCGGTGTGGTCATTATAGTTATCCATTTTTTATATTTTCTGTTGTGTTCTCTGTCGGCATCTCTGGCTTACGGATACAGAAAATAGTTTCAAAATCCCGACATACCTTGTTCGAAGTCATATGCAGGCGATATGGATACCATCCCACAGTGGAGTACCCAGAAACGACAGAGCTGATCAACTGGCTAAGGAAGGAGCCAAAGAAGAACAGCCTGATGTGCCCGTTACATACCACCAAAGGAAAAGAATGATCAAATCAGTCAGAAAGCCACCAAAACCTGCTCAAGATGACTACCACGTTATTTGACAGACCAGAACAAGTCATTATTCTGCGCCCCAGAAAAGGGACACAATAGATTACGCAACCACATGTATACCAAAATTCAAGATTGGTGAACAGCCATGTGCACATGTGGATTGGCGTCGCAGACAGCAGAGCACATACTCCAAGACTGCCCAAACTACAGCATATCTAGGGATACCTTCTGCCTAGAGAGACGACAGTGGAAGATAAACTCTATGGACCGCTGAGTGAACTAAAAAAGACAGTTAAATTCATACAAGAGACAACATTGCAGTTATAGACATATTTCAAGCGAACGGAAGAAGAAGAAGAAGAAGATCTGGAAGCCGATCGCTTTGCGTTGATTTTCAGAAAAAAATTAACTTCGGCCTTTCAAAAAGTAATGAAAAACTTACTTACTTAGTTGCATGACCTTTATATGAAGTCGCAGCCAACCCCTGTATTTATTGGCTGTTTGTGATCTCTTGGCAAGTTTACGTTCAGCAGTTTGCCATTGCTTTCTGAAATACCGGCGTCCATACCATTTCATAAAACTAACTCAAACCAAATCGCCGGCAGCTGTGTTTCGAACGCCGCGTCCGTAACGCCATCCCCACAGAGGTGGTTAACGAGAAACTACTCAACGTTAACATGGCTGGAAAACCACATATAGCCAATAAATTCTGGGGTTGATTGTAACGCCCTCTAATGTCTATTTCTTTCTTCTGCTTCTATGAGTGGCTATCAATACGTGTGAAGTTAATTCTTCCACCGATGACTTGACACCCCGCAATTATCACCAGTCAGTCAACTTCGACCGCAATTTTTACCATGTCAAATGGTGTTCAGATTTGCAATGACGTTCATGGAGTTCACATCATTTAGAGATTTCAGAGTTGCAACAGCATTGAGGGAGTTCAGGGTTGCAACAGCATTGAGAAAGTTCAGATTTGTAACAGCATTTAGAGAGTATAAAGTTGCAACGGCATTAGGAGAGTTCATTGTTGTAACAGAATTCAGAGAGTTCATAGTTGCAACAGCATTCAGAGAGTTCATAGTTGCAACAGCATTTACAGAGAATTCAGACTTGCAGCAGCAGTCAGAGAGTTCGCTGTGGCAACAGCACTCACAGAGTTCAGAGTTGCAACAGCATTCACAGAGTTCATAGTTGCAATAGTATTGACAGAGATCATAGTTCCAACAATTATGGGGCAGAGTGGTCTCGAGATATGGTGTCCGCCTCGAGTGCTGGAGGCCCCGGGTTCAGGCCCCGGTGAGAACCGGGATTTATTTAAAAAATCCACCTGGACTTCCAGTAATAAAATTTCCCCTGGTCTCTGGGTAGTGAGATCGGACGCCCGTGTGTATTGTTGCGCACGTAAAAAATCCATTGGCAGTTGGAAATCGAAAAAGAGTAGCCTAAGGCGCTGCCCGGGCAAAATTTCGAGTTAAAAATCTACCCAAAGTATTTCAGGATCCTCGCCGATGCAACGGAGTTCGTGCATTGAGCTGAGTTTCTCCAGACTCAGGTTTGAGTTAGCAGGAAAACGGAGCACTTATGGGTTAAACCGTGTGCCGTGATGTTGATCCAACGACTAAACTAAACTAAAACTAAATCATAGTTCCAACAGCATTCAGAGAGTTCAGAGTTACAACAGCATTAAATGAGTTCAGACTTGTAACAGCATTCAGAGAGTTCAGAGTTACAACAGCATTAAATGAGTTCAGACGTGTAACAGTATTCAGAGAGTTCAGAGTTACAACAGGAGTTCAGAGTTGGAACAGCTTTTAGAGCAGTGTTTCCCAACGTGGGGCCCACGCCCCACAGGGGGGCAATTCGACTGTTAAGGGGGGCAATTGGACTGTTAAGGGGGGCAATTCGAAAATGGAAGAAATCGGCTGGATATAACAAAACGGGGAGACTTGAGAGTGAAGTTAACTAACTTGAAACCTGACATAAAATCTCTTTACAGCAAGCATCAAGCACGAAGATCTCTTATTCTTAAGCATTCCGAATCATTGAGGTTCTTTGCTGCAGATACAAGCCGTCTCCATTCATGTCTCTGGTTGACCTTCTCTTGCCAGTCGCTGATTCCAAATACTTGTAGGTCTGTATGCATATTATCTCTCCACCGTCTTCTTGGTCTACCTCGGGGTCTACGGTCATTTATTTCCTGAGTGTAAGCGAGTTTTGTTTCCCTATTATCTTCCATTCTTTCTAAATGCCCCAGCCATTGCAATCTATTATCCTTCATGATACCAGTGATTAGCGGGGACTTAATCAGATCATAAATGTCTTTGTTGCTTCTTCTTTTCCACTCTCCACTTTGTGTATCCCTAATGGGCCCAAAGATGCGTCTTAAGACTTTGTTCTCAAAGGTTTGTAACAAGGCTTCGTTAGTTGTACTCCAGGTTTCAGAGCCATACAGCACAACTGGTCTGATCAGTGTTTTGTATATTGTGATCTTGGTGTTACGAGATGGCGCATTTGATTTTAGCAGATGTTGTAGTGCATAGTATATCTTATTTCCAGCGTTGATTCTAGCTTGTATTTCTTTCCTTATTATGTTGGAGCAGTTGAAGGTTGTACCCAGGTATTTGTATGTTTCCATTCTTTTAATGGTCATATTATCTATTTGTATGTAGCCAGAGTTTATAGCCGTTCCTTCTCTTGAAATTACCATATATTCTGTCTTATCTTGGTTGATAACCAGCCCCATATGTTGAGCTTTTTCCTTTAGTGAGTCAATATTTCCAATGTCTTTTGTTCATTTTCCCCTATAATATCTATATCATCTGCATAACCAAGCAGTTTGGATGTTCCTCCAATAGCACATTCCTCCTTTACCTTCCTTACAACTTTCTCTAGAGCCAGATTGAAAAGGAGCGGCGATAGTGCATCACTCTGCTTCAAGCCAGATGTTATTTGGAAAGGGTCTGATTTCCTGCCTTTATATGTTACTATATTATAAGTATCTTCCATGCATAGTCTGGTCATGTTGATTAACTTCCTTGGTATTCCAAATTCCTGCATAGCATTCCATAGACTATTACTATGGACACTATCATAAGCCTTTTTAAAATCCACAAAAATGTTATGGAGATCTCTTTTATATTCCCAATTTTTCTCGGCTATTTGTCGTAAGATAAATATCTGATCTATTGTTGATCTGTTTTGTCTAAACCCGCCTGGTAGTCACCTAATATGTCTTCTGAATATGGTTTTAGTCTATTTAGTAATACCGCGGATAGTATCTTATAGCTTGTGGACAGTAGTGATATTCCTCTATAATTTCCACATTGGAACTTGTCTCCTTTCTTAAAGATAGGTATCAATAATGACTCTTTCCAGTCATGGCGTAATTCTTCTGTCCTCCAGATTTTTATTATTAGTTCGTATAGCTTTAGATGTAATGCATGGCCACCTGCCTTTATAAATTCAGGCAGCAATTCCACCAGCCCCAGTTGCCTTATTGTTTTTAAGTCGTGTTATTACATATAGGATTTCTTCAAATACAGGTTCTTCAATTTGTGGTTCACACGTTAGAACCTCTTCCTGTGGGAAGGTGTTACTTGGAGCTTCACAATTTAGTAATTTAACAAAGTATTCTTTCCATGTATTACACATTTCCTCATTAGTATACATAATAGTCCCCTTTTTTGTCTTTTAAACCATATGTGTTTTGTTGGTGCCCTCGTTTCATTGACTTCAGTTCTTTAAAAAACTTTCTAGATTTTTTTTTCTGGTGATTAGTTTCCATATCTTTGAGTATATTGCTCATATATTCTTGCTTCTACTGCTGAACTATTTTTGTAGCCTCTTTACATTCAGTTCTATATTGCTCTTCATTTTGGATGTTATTGATGTCATTCAACCATAACTGTCTGGCACTCTTTTTCCTAATGACTCTTTCTTCACATTTTTGATTGAACCATCTGTTGTTTCTATGCGTGGTTAACACACCGAGACATTCTTCTGCAGTGGTTTGAATTGTATTTTTGATGTTCAACCAAGTTTGGTCAGCACTTTCCTCCAACGGGTTTTGTAAAGTTTCAAGTTTACATTTTATTTCATCTGCAAATTTCTCTTTGACTGTAATTTCTTGTAATTTTTCTCTATTATATGTTGAGTGTAACCTCTGTAGTTTAGTATAGAAAGCTCTTTCAAGTTTTATTTTAAATTTTGCCCCAACGAGAAAATGGTGGCTATGACAAGGATCTCACTAAATTTAAATAATAAATAATTACTAACAATTAAAATAATATAGAAAAATCTTTCATTAAAATCATTTTGTACTTGAATTTCAGTTCTCCATTATATTTTATGAAAATTTACTTACTGTGTTTGCTCAATAATTTCCTAGTGATTTCTTCCTAAAACCTATAATTCAAGTTTCTTTAATGAACATTTCAATTTTTGAATATTAAAAATTATGTATATGTTAAGGAAGGGGGGGGGGGGGCATAAGAATTTTAGAAAGGCTTTGGTAGGGCATAGCACAAAAAAGGTTGGGAAACACTGTTTTAGAGAGTTCAGAGTTGCAACAACATTCACAGAGTTCAGAGTTGCAACAGCATTCACAGAGAGTTCAGACTTGCAACAATATTCATAGAGGGTTCAGAGTTGCAACAGCATTGAAATAGTTCAGAGTCGCAGCAGTATTCAGACAGTTCAGAGTTGCAGCAGCATTCACATAAATCAGAGTTGCAACAACATTCAGAGAGTTCAGATAGTTTAAGCCCAAGAGACTTTACTCTGAAATTTCATAGCGAAATCAGCGTGGAAGTTAATAGCCCAACTGATGACGAAACTGAACAAAAATAACTGAACTTCTTCATTCTGAAATGTCAGCAGTTCTTGTAGTCTGGTATCACTTAATGTTATCATTATCGATTGTGTTTTAGGAGTTTTAGTGTTTAATACTCTAGTATAACAAGTCTAACTGTAGTTTCGCAACCTCCCACTCATGTCCAAAACGTTCTTGGTCCAAATAATCAAGAATAATGAAGAAGGTCCTTCGCATTTTCAAAAGAGTAAATTAATTATGTGCGTATTAAAAGACTGCACCTCCTCCGCGGTAGAGGATGGAAACACACTACGGTGTGGCTAACACAGCTCTGGGGACCGAGTATCCACCGGAATAAGTGGACAACTCTGCAGCTGAGCAGGGCAGGGCACTCACTTGTCCTTACAGTCGGAAATGGCTGTCAAAGGCAGAGGTAAAAGACCACCATGTGGATGTGGAAGGCAAGGGGAAACCACCACATTATCTTCCCAAGACTTCATGGCAAAACAAATCAAAGTTAGTGAAGGACGTTAATGGCTGTCTTAGGGCATCCTCGTCCGGTAGGGACAGTCATGAGCCACAGGTGACACCAGACCGTCATCCAGCTACTGATGGCAAAATCATAACTAAAATAAATAAATTTAGAGTAGGAACATGGAATGTTAGGACATTAAATGAGCTAGGAAAGTTGACCAATGTTCTAGGAGAGATGGATAGCATGAAAATGAATATACTAGGCGTTAGTGAGATGAGATGGAAGGGATCGGGCAAAATTATAGCTGACAATCATACAATAATTTATTCTGGAGGGGATACACATGAAAAAGGTGTAGGAATAATATTAGACGAAAAAACAGCCAAGTCAATTAATGGATACTGGTGTATTTCAGATAGAGTTATTATGGTAAAAATCAAAGGCAAACCAATAGACATAAATATTATACAAGTATATGCACCAACAGCAAGCAGTAGTGATGAAGAAATACAACACTTTTACGACGAAATAGAAATGGCGATGGCTCAAATTGGATCACAAGAAATAAAAATAATACTTGGTGATTTTAATGCAAAAGTAGGAAAGGGAAAAATGGAGGATGTAGTGGGGAATTATGGTTTAGGTACAAGAAATGAAAGAGGGGAAAAGCTAATAGAATGGGCAAATATCAATGAGATGATAATTGGAAACACATGGTTTAAACACCATAAAAGACGACTGTACACATGGATAAGCCCTGATAAGAAAACACGCAACCAAATTGACTACATACTAATTAATAAAAGATTTAGAAATGCTTTAATTAATGTAAAGACAATGCCTGGTGCTGACTGTAATAGTGATCATGTACCACTATGTGGACAAATAAAAGTAAGATTAAAGAGAGGGAAAAAATGGTTAAGAACATGAGACTTAATAAAGAGGTTCTGAAAATAGATAAAGAAATGCAAGAACAATACAGAGTGACTGTGAAAAATAGGTACAATGCAATAACTAAAATACAGAGTATAGATGAACAATGGGAAATGTTAAGGGACTCCATTCATCAAACTAGCAAAGAAGTATTACCGGAGAGAGGCAAAATAGCTAAGAAAAAATGGATGAATGAAGATATCTTAAAACTGATGGACAAAAGAAAACAGAGTAAAAATGACAAACAAGAATACGCTAAGATAAATAAAGAAATAAAAGATAAATGTGGGAAGGCTAAAGAAAGTTGGTTAAACGAGCAATGCAAAA
The DNA here is from genome assembly GCA_014155875.1 of Cepaea nemoralis. NCBI lineage: Eukaryota > Metazoa > Mollusca > Gastropoda > Stylommatophora > Helicidae > Cepaea > Cepaea nemoralis. The sequence continues at coordinate 76,235 of JACEFZ010021529.1, read as the reverse complement.
AAATTGAATTAAATTCCATTAAAGATACAAAAAATATGCACAGACAAATCAGTGAGCTTACAGGAAGAAAAATAAGAATAAATACAGGGTGTTTGAAATCAAAAACAGGAAAGATAATATTAGAGGAAGATGCTATAATGAAGAGGTGGAATGAGTATATAAGAGAATTATATGAAGGAGAAAGGGGAGAATTAACAGAAGATAGTAACTTAGAAGGTCCACCTATTCTGAAAGAAGAAGTCGCTGACGCTATGAAACGTATGAAGAAAGGAAAAACAGCTGGGCCAGATGAAATCACAATAGAAGAATTAGAAGTATTGGGAGAATTTGGAGTAGATATATTAACCAAAATGTTGAATGATATTTACAGCAGTGGATATTTACCCAGTGATATGCTGAAATCTTTATTTATAGCTATACCAAAAAGACCAGGAGCAATTGATTGTGAAGATTTTCGTACAATCAACCTTATAAACCATATCACTAAGCTTCTACTCAGAATAATAATGAGAAGAATCAAAAAGAAAATAAAAATGGAAATTAGTGAAGAACAGTATGGATTTGTGGAAGGAAAGGGCACAAACAATGCAATTTATACATTACGGACACTAATAGAAAGGTCAATAGAGAAACAGAGAGACATATATTTGTGCTTCATAGATTATACTAAGGCATTTGATAAAGTAAAACATGATGAACTGATTAAAATGTTGGAAGATATCAACATTGATGGAAAAGATTTAAGAATAATAAAGAATGTTTACTGGAACCAAGTAGCAGCAATTAAAATGGGAAATAAAGAGGGTAGTTACGAACAGATAAAGCTAGGAGTACGACAAGGGTGTGTCTTGTCACCAGATCTTTTCTCCCTGTATAGCGAAGTAATAATGAGAGAGATCAAAGAGATGCCAGGAATACTAGTTGGAGGTTATAATATAAATAATATACGCTATGCAGATGACACAGTATTGGTGGCGGATAATTCAACAGACCTACAACAATTATTAGACGTAGTAGTAACAGAGAGTGCAAGGAAAGGACTCTCCTTGAATATCAAGAAAACAGTAACAATGGTAATATCAAAGAAAATGGTGACACCAAAATGTGACATAGAAATAGAAGGGAAAATCCTTAACCAAGTTGATAATTTTAGATACCTAGGGGCATTTATAACATCAGATGGAAGATGTACAACAGAGATTAGGAGCAGAATAGGGCAGGCAAAAGCCGCATTTCAGAAAATGAAGAGTATCTTATGCAATAAGTCACTATCACTGAATGTAAGAAAGAGAGTGCTGAAATGCTATGTAGAACCAGTTTTGCTGTATGGCAGTGAATCTTGGAACGTAAATGAACAAATTAAGAAGAAATTAGAAGCAACAGAGATGTGGTTCCTGAGACGAATGTTGCGAATTCCTTGGACTGCCAGAGTAACTAACGACGACTGCCTGAAACAGGCTAATGAAACTAGAACATTATATACAACAATAAGACAGAGACAAACATCTTTCTTCGGTCACATGATGAGAAGAGAGGCATTGGAAAACATCGTAACAACTGGAAAGATCGAGGGAAAGAGAGGCAGAGGTAGACCAAGAGAAGTGATGCTGGATGGATTGAGACGGTGGCATGGAGGAATATCAGCACCAGAGTTGATCCAGAAAACCAAAGACCGAGATCTATGGAGAGCCATGAACGCCTACGCCAGCCGGCACGGCACTTGATGATGATGATTAAAAGATTATAGTCCTTACAGCAACAGTGAAATTTACAACGCATCGATAAAGTCTATCCTCACTTTAGGTAATTTCAGTGTTCAATACTCTTACTTGACACGTGTGATTATAATTCAATATCTTCCCACTCATCTCTAGAACATTCTTAGTCCAGGTAATCAAGAATACTCATCATCAAAACAGTAAATTGATATTGTGTGTATTACACAATGCTGGTTCCTCCAGGCACACTGAAATTAACAACGTGTTGATTAAGTCTTTGTCATCTTCTTAGGTTCTCGCATATATTTTCGAGATGTTGTTAACGAAAAGACACACACAAAATATCCTTTAACTTGTGGGTATCTGAAGTATTGGGGTCGTCTCTTTTGTACGTCTGGGTGCACAGACAGCATTCAGAGAGCTTCAGTACGCGGCCAGTCCTCCATAGAGAACTGACATCTCCGAATCCTGGTCTACCGCACTTATGTCATTGTCAGCGTGATGTCCTACCATTACATAAAGTGTCCGCTGAGACGTTAGCAACACCTAGTTTATCGTATTGATATTGAATATGGCTAAATTCTCTTTTACAAATACAGCGGAGCAGTCACTGCGCTTCTAAAATCGACGGCCAATTACTAATTAAAAATACGTTTTTGGTAATCACACAAATCACGAAAGTAAACAATGAGAACGAATAAGATGCTTGACTACGAAAAGGATGAAAGATAAGAGAATGATAACGATGTACTAGATATTCCATCGCACCATTCCAAAATATGCGATCATGAGTCACGTGTCTCTACATTTATCTCGTAAGTCTAAATCTTCATTGTTTCTTTCTAAAATCCTTTGTTGCCATAATTCCTATCTATCTTAACGTTCCGACCTTGATGATCGTGATATTATTGATATAAATGTTGGTCACCATCTGGCATAATTACTTACGCGTGCGCACACACATACACACACACACACACACAAACACACACACATATATATACATATACATACATATATACACACACACACACACACTAGCTGACCCGGCCCGGCTTCGCCCAGACCCTAGCGTCGAGCATCTAATTTAATTCATATTCGGCCCCTGCTCCCGTTCCCGTTCCCAAAAAAGACGACCCGCCCGGCTTCGCCCAGTCCCTGGTGAGGAGCGTCTCATTTAATTCATATAAGTAGTCATATAAGCTCCCGTTCCCGTTCCCGGAAATATGGCGAACAGATTGGAAGAGAACAATCTTCATCCCAATAACTAAATAGGGCAATCTGAAACTACTGAACGTAAACTTACCAAGATATCACGAAAACCCAATAAATGCTGGGATGACTGTATAGATGTCGAAGAAAATAAAAGATGAGTTAGAAAATTTTCACGTATTTAAAATAGATGCATTATTTTTATGAAAACTTTAAAAATGCCTTAAAGATTTTATCATTATATATTATAACGCATATGCTTGTAAATAACTGTAGACAAACATTTTATAAAGCTTTGATAACAATGCAACAATTATATATAAAATATATAGCAATGCTACTAAACGTTATGTCCCTTGATATAACTTTTCTTAAGTTAAGTCCCCTAGCTATATAAATTATAATTTAAATTACAAAATTAAATTTTATTACGTAAATAGCTGTTTGTAAACTAACAAACTATGACAGTTGGCTGCACGGGAATGATAAAAACACGTGTAAAAAATTTCATCTCAATCGGATGGACCGTTCGCGAACGCATAAATAACATACATACATACATAGATACAGACATACATTCTATTTCACACACACACACACACACGTATATATATATATATATATATATATATATATATATATATATATATATATATATATATATATATATAACACGCACTTACACACGCAAACACACAGTAAATTAACGTATGAATATAATAGTGCGCTCAACGTGGCCGAATCGTCAAGAGCGCTTGCTTTTAAACTTACGTTGCGATGATGGCAGGGTGGTGTGATTGTTCCC
>JACEFZ010021529.1:55000-70000 GCA_014155875.1 Cepaea nemoralis | reverse complement strand
AAGGATCTCCATTTTATGGGGCTACCAAACCCTATATTAAAGTCAACAGTGGCGAAAGCTAAGTGTTGTAAATATAGGTTCACAGGCTGGGATTTCCTGGTTATACTGTCTGTTTAGAGCCCCCCCCCCCCCCCTTTTTTTTGCATATCCCTTACAGGACGTTGCAGTCAACATCAGCAATTTTTAGCTACTGTTGATGCACTAGGCAAGACTATGCTCAGTTGTTTGCCATTGCTTTCTTAGCGACCGGCTCACATACCCCATAAGTTACCAACACGGCGAGAACCGCTACCGATTCTCGCGCAGGTTACGTTACTCACGAGAATATACGGGATAACGGAGAACGACGTTAACCCCTAGGCCAGGGAGATCGGCCCCTTTGTTTGTAACAGTAAATTTTTTGACAGCAGTATATTTTTTTTTGTTTCCAGCACACATCTTCTTTCACAGGAAACTTTGTGGCAGTTATGTATTTTGTCTTCCCTAATTCGTCAGAAATAGTGATCATTCTGTGTCTGCGACACCACCCCACAAAACTGGACGACCCGCGCCATTAGGGAGCCGCGGTTGCGAAATGGTTGTCATGCTGCCCACGGGATCGGTCGTCATCTGTTCGAATCATCTTCAAGAGGGGATTGTAATTCTCTTAACCGGGCTCCTAGGTCGACCCAGCTTAAAATAGTTTCTAGAGAATGTCCTGGGAAGTAAAGACGGCCCCGGGGATATTAACTACATCACCGAAGGAGTGGGGCTCTGTGGCGAAGTGGTTAAATCATCTGCATCGCGCTCGTGAGGTCGTGAGTTTGTTTCCGGATTGCCTCATTCGGTTGACGAGTGCATATATCTGCGAGACTCCTGGGGGTTTTGTCGGAGCTATGTGCTCTGTGCTATGCTTTCGCCAGGTCACTCTATAGAAAGAGACCGAGTCATGTGGGATAAAACTCGGTGGCAGTGAAGTTAATCCTCCCACTTTTAAAAGTTTCAATTTTGAGTGTCCATTGGTCTAAAATATCGGGGCTAGCACAATGTACCCGATAGCCTGAAGACACGAAATGGCGTCCAGTACTTTAACTTTTACAAGAATATTATTGTGCTTCCTCTACAGCGAGTTAGGTTATTATAGCACAGATTCTACAAAAAAACTATATAGTGTTATTCTAAACAATGATGTTTACATAATTGTGGTTTACTGGAGTGTATAGCACAGTGGTTCTCAACCAGCATGGAATTAGGGAATCCCCCCCCACCCACAAGGGGAATTTTAGGGCTTCCCAGGGGCAGGGGAGAGGGAGGATTAACATTATTTCGCGTTAATACAAGAACCGTCTCCGTGGCCAAGAGTTGCGAACGCGGTTCGTGAGCCGCTTACCAGACTTTCAAGGCGCAGCCGCGACCGATTTGTGCAGCAGACCGTGTCGCGTTGTGTTATAACGTGTTGGTATGGGAGCCGGTCGTTCGGAACGCAATGGCATACTACTGAACGTAAAATTTGCCTAGTACATCAACAGTAACTGAAAAATGCTGGTGTCGACTGCAGCGTCCTGCAAGGGATATGCAACATTTAAAAATGTTTAAACAAAATACAAGAACCGATTACTTGATACTGTTTTTCTCTCCAAACGTTACGGTTCTGTACTTCTCGCCCTTCTGATATTCGTTATAACGTAAGTAGACCCCTTAAACTACATTGTACGTAGACGTCTAGATTTGTTCTAGAATTTATTATTAAATTTAGCTTCCATGTTTAAGTACACTGTGTAAACAAGGGGGAGGGGGTGTTGGTTTATAGGGAGGAAATACGAAAGGGGGAGCGGGGTGACATTCTGAACATATAGTGAAGGGGTGCATGTGCCAAAAAAGGTTGAGAACCACTGGTATAGCAGAAACGTTCAAAATTACGTAAACATACAGAGGACCAAACAAGCAAACTAACAAAACCACGCACACGCACATGCACACAAAGACATTATAATCACTTTAAACTATCATGGTGACATTGAAACACGCACAACGGTGTGTTTTGTTTATTTTAGTTGTAGGATTCATTACGTTGCTTCATTATATGTTGAATGTTTTATGTAGTATGCACCTGGCGAGATACAGCGAGATAAGCCAGGCAATAAATTGTACGTATATTATTTGTGACTTCATTATTCAATATATGCTATTGAATTAACAATAGTTTACTGCTGTCAAAAATAATATTTGCGTGGATTAAAATGCCTGCGGTAAAGGTATGGCTTGTAATAGGCCTTTATTTCATATTTCAAAATAAAGACAATGAAACAGACTGAACTAATTCCCAGAAACTGTTGCTGAGGCACACGAGCGCAAACGTTTTATGTGAAACAACTGCTCCGGTCACCTCGTTCTGAAACGATGCTACCTGTAAAAGACAATTGGGCGAAGGGTGTTCTAAAAATAATCTACATAAATAATTTAAAAACAACGGCGCAAAACAGGCGAGTGCAATAACAAGATGTTTATGTACAGGGTAGTACTAGTGGTTGATGAGCTTCTAAAATACAGCTGCTGGAGATTTGGAAACAGCCGCCTTGTGTTGGTTTCCATACAATGGTATGAGTGCCTGTCGTTCTGAACGCAATGGCAAACTACTGAACGTAAGTTTGGCTAGAAATAACAAACAGCCAAATCAAATGTTGGGGTTGACTGCAACGCCTTGTAAAGGATATATATGCCAGTAACTAAATGCGCTTACTTCACACAAGAATATTAAGTAAAATGAGTGTAACAAAGTTAGTTGCATATCCTTTACATGACGTCTATTTTTATGCTGTTCGTAATTTCTTGTCAAGTTTACGTTCAGTAGTTTACGATTGCTTTCTGAACGACCGGTACTCTTACATTTGTATGGGAAATCAACGCAAGGCAGTCTGCTCCCAAATTCGCCCAGAACTGTGTTTCGAACACGGTATGCGGGATTACGAATTGTATCTGTAACCTCTTCGTCACGGAGTGGAGGACATGGTGCTAGATCCATATTTGTATAGATCAATCTGCACTCGGTGGCTGATGTGGTCATTATGAGGCCGACCACCTTTATAAACAAGATCTGCAACATTTAGTAGATGCGGTTGTTGCACACAGTGAACAACTAGGGTTAAAATTGAAATGTAAGAAGACACAGATTAAGGTCGTCACTGGGAAGAAGGAAATACCACAATGTAATATACAAGTAAATAAGCATATTCTTAAACAAGTGAATCGGTACAGTTATCTCGGAACAGTCATAACATCCGATGGGAGATGTCTTGAAGAGATTAGAACAAAAATTGCTATTGCGAAGGTAGCCTCTTGCAAGATGAAAAACATACTGACCAATAAAAAGATATCAATTGAAACGAGAAAAAGAGTGTTGAAGTGCTACATAGAACCTATATTTTTATATGGATGTGAGGCGTGGACAATGAGCAGACAAGCTGAAAAACATCTGATGGTTGTGGAAATGTGGTTTCTGATGAAAATGCAAAGAAAGCATGGACAGACAGAAAAACCAATGAACAAGTCCTTCAAGAAACAAATGAAGATCGTAAACTGATTAGAGACATTAGACGTAGACAGTCACAATTTTTTGGGCATGCTATGAGAAGAAATGACTTGGAGAATTTGATGACAACTGGCAAGATCGAAGGAAAGAGACCAAGGGGAAGACCGAGAAGTAAATACCTGGATGGCTTGGTCACGTGGCATGGTCGAGACAGGAACACGGAGCTGATCCACGACTCTGGTGATCGAGTGGGATGGCAAAACATGACTTCCCACGCTTATTGGCATGGCACTTGATGGATGGATGGCGTTTGCTTCCTGGTATCCATATTAGACTGGATCGATCTAGGAAATCTCAGATTAGCGAATTGGTCTTAAAATATTGCTTGTCAGAGGACAACGCTATTAAAAGTTCATCAACATCTTTACCATATTGTCTTATATTTAAAAGCCCCACTTCATCAGGTCTCCACTAAGGATTCATTCTTTACCTATAGTTTCCAGTCGACAGGTGCCGAAACAGCGGAATTGGGAACAAACAACGGCAAGGGTAGCGAAGTGCGCCAGGTAGTTCTACAGTGGCGCAAGGACCGGCCTAAAGAATGTTATGCTGCCGGAATACAGAAGCTCCTAGCCTGATGGGAGAAATGAGCGGCAGTGGCAGGTGACTGCATCAATCAAGTGCACATGTAATGTCAGTTCATCTCAGTTATCTAAAGATTACATCAGTCCGGATACTTACTGGACGACCCTCGCGCGGGCGCGGGTGTGTGTGTGTGTGTGTGTGTGTGTGTGTGTGTGTGTGTGTGAGTGTGTGTGTGTGTGTGTGCGCGCCCTTTGCAGATCGTGGCGATCAACCCCAGGTTGATTTTACGTTCAGTAGCCGGTCTCCCTCGCCTAGGGGTTAACGACTTTCTCAGTAATCCCGTATATCCACGTGAGGAACTTAACTTGCGCGAGAATCGGTAGCGGTTCTCGCCGCGTTGGTAACTTACGGGGTATGTGAGCCGGCAGCTCAGAAATCAATGGCAAACTACTGAGCATAATCATGCCAAGAAATCAACAATCAGCTGAAAGATGCTGGTGTTTACAGCGATGCCCTGTAAAGGATATGCGAGGGGGGGGGGGGGGGGGGGGAGGGGGGATTTTCTATTGTTTTTTTAACGATACATCAACGTGTAAGTCCCGATGGTATATACAAAAATGAGTCCACTGCCCCAATGTCAGTACACAGGAAGTTTAAGCGCGAACGAAATAAACATCTCGGCCACGCCGACCTATATTTATGCAAGTGGGGCACAGATGGTTATGTTTCGTCTCTAATTTTCAGTGTGAACTTTTCTAAATCCACACGACTCGTTACAATTGCAGCGAGCCTTTCAAGGCAGGGAAATAAATCAATAGCGACGTGTGTGTCACTGAGAAATAATTAACTCTCTAGGACAGTTAAAGGGAAGGAGCGAAAACAAACACTTATAATTAATGTTGAATTGTGCACGACATTTTAGTGAATTCTATGTTGTTGTTTTCTTCCCTCACCATTTTACACATAAACTTTGACATATATTTTGTTTTTCGTTTTAAGTTATGGGGAAATACTGGGTTGTAAAAGTGCTTGCTTGCGTTATTTAACATAATAATAATAATTACAATAATACGTGTAGCTGCATTATGGAGAAATATTAAACAGGTGGGTTTGTTCAATTAAAATGGCAAAATAATAACATCGAATGAACAATAGCTTATAGAGATTGGACAAGAATACCCGTGACAACAATAAGTTTTTGAAAAGATGGTAAATGAAACAAAACGATTTCAACTGAAGCAAGAAAATGAACGTTAAAGTGCTATAAGTATAAGTCGGCGTGGCAGAAAAATTAAGAGCCCTCGCTCTTAAACTTCCGGTTTGATGATGATGATGGGGTTCAACCCCTACACCGGCATTAAGTTGGACGCAAACGTTGACTTCTCGTTCAGAAAGCTGTGGCAAACTACTGAACTTAAAAATGCCTAGAATATCACCTTGTGATTGATAACAAAGTCTTGCAACATAAAGAAGATCGTGCTGTACAAGACAGTTGGGGTGAGTTGGCCTAGGGCCTGTGCACTAAAGGGGGATACAGAGCGAGAGAGGACGAGGCGGTGGAGTGATTTTGATTACAGCCATGCAAGAAAGTTCTGTCACACTGTTGTGTGTAAAGGGATACCACGTACTTTACTGAGAGGGCGCGTTAGTGTATTCGTTATGAGGTTACTGCTTATGGTGTTTGTCCATTAAGAATGATGATGACTATTCATTTCATCCAGTGGGGTTGAAAGTTTGGAGCCGTGAGTTCTAAGGTGGCTGGTAAGGCCTGTTTTGGCTCGAAATGTTCTTTGACAATGTGGGCAAAGAATGCTTGACGTTCTAGGAGGAAGGTCTCCTGAGGTGGGTTTTTTTGTTTTCCAGCCTTGTTTTACAGCTCTTGACGTCCTGTTTGCTTTACAAGTGACTACACCCTTGCATAATGATGTACGCCACGAATTTCGGTCTTTGGCAGCAGTCTCCCAAGTGTCGTGATGAATTCCAAAAGTTATAAGTGATATCTCCAGAGTGTCTTTATAGCGTGTCGTCTGGCGGCCTTGTGAGTGTTTACCACGGTGTGGTGGGGGAGGGGAGCGGTTTTACGCCTGCGCTCGTTTTCCACAAAGATAAGGACAGACTGCCCTCTTATTTCTCCATGTTGTCAGGCCTAAACAGTGTGATGGTCCTTACACGTCACCGACCCACAGGGGATTTCTGCTTCAAGACTTGCTTCTGGCTCTTTGCAGATGTTACGGAACCACGTTAGAAACCACTCCTGCAAGAAACCCGTGTAGTCCACCATTGATCTCAGACCTGAAACAAACGGGCGGAGAATCTTCCTTCGCGTTAGTGGACGCCCAGATGTGATGCACTCAGAAATCAAAGTGACCAAGTCTAATTGTTGGCAAATTCTGCTCATCAAATGCTCATTTAAATAGAGGACAAAAGGCATGCACGCGGCTGTTCTGCATCGGCTTGCTACAATGCGCCTTATGTTCTGCTTCGGCTTACTACAGTGCGCCTTATATTCTGCTTCGGCTTACTACAGTGCATCTCCTGTTCTGCATCGGCTTGCTACAGTGCATCTCCTGTTCATGGAACGGAGGCAAATGACGTCACCACACTGAGACAGCAGAATATCCTAGTAAACTTCCCGGGATGGCTAACTCGGTCAAGGAATGTCAACAAGCCGCCTATGCTAGTGAAACGAGCAAATATTACTTCTTTATATAGCCCACGTGGTGTGGCGTTGGTGATTATATTTGTTCACAGTCCCGCGTACTGCCAATCTTTTCTGTTACCAATGCCCCCCCCCCCCCCCCCCCAGCCATGATGCCAAACTGTTCAATATTTCTCTCTTGTTTTCCTCCTGTCTCTCTTCTCATTCAACTTTCCGGTGTTGACGACATGCTAAAGCTTTCATTTGCACGTGTCATGTTCATAGAATTTGGACTATCTCCTTCTGATGCCAGTGGCCAGTTCTCTTTGTGAGTTTACTTCTGTCAAGGTATCTTCATTTTTTTTTATCCGTTTACTTATCCGCTATCCACATCATTCATCTATAAAACCACATCTTCTCTGCTTCAACATAATTCCTCATTAGTCTTCTAACAGTCCATGATTTGTTTCCCTACATCAGGATTGTCCTCACTATAGCTCGTAAAAACTGTTTCTCACCTCAAATGTTACAGTTCTACTGTATATACGCACAACCCAATTGAAATTAATACGTGCCGTCTCCACCTTGAAGGTGTGCTGCAATGGATCTCGCCCTAGTTGTACATTGATTGTGACATACTGACGCTCGCCCATCTCTGAATGTTATCTTCCCACTTGCATCGCAGTCTACATAACATTCGCTTGTCTTCAACTCTTCCACACACAATGGTTTTCACCAGAGTATTATGTCTGTTATTGTTATCGAAATATTTAATTTGTCGCTTATTACAAATGTATTTCATCGACTCTTTTTTTTTAAAATTTCCCAGCCTCTCAGTAATTTTTGTTGTAAGTGTACCTGTTTCAATGAATATGACCGATTGCACTGTATGTCTACATATCCAGGACCTTAATTCGACTTTCCATGTGCTTGCTTATTGTCTGGTTTCTGTACCATAGTTAACAGATTAATATCCACAATATTTCGTCATTCTCATTTGTATGTTATTTAAAGCAAATTACTGAAAGTAAATTTGCTTAGAATATCAATCCGGTGTTGAATTAAACATCCTGCAAAGTACACGCATCTCTCGAGATGTTAATATTTTTCCCACGTTTAAACAAATATGTTTGGCCAGTTATATTCTCTTTTTGATGTCTATTTCTCTCCTAACATCGTCTGTTATTAATACATATCCTAGATTAGTGGTTCTCAACCGGTGGGGAATTCCCCCCCCCCCCCCAGGGGGAATTTTAGGGTTTCCGGGGCGGGGGGGGGGGGGGGGGAAATTAAGATTATTTCAAGATCGCGTTAATACAAGAACCGATTACTTGATATTGCTTTTTCCTTCATACTTTAAGATTCTGTACATCTCACCCTTCTAAAATTCCTTTTATAAAGTAAGTAGACCCATAAATCACGTTTTATGTGGACCTCAAGACTTGTTTTAGCATGTGCTATTAAATTTAGCTTCCATTGTTACGTATACTGTGTAAAAAAAAAAGGGGGGGGGGGGTGGATTTGTAGGTAGGAAATACGAAAGGGGAGGGATGACGTTCTGAAAATATGGTGAAGGGAGGCACGGGCCAAATTTTTAGGTAGGAAATACGAAAGGGGGGGGGGGGGGATGATGCTCTGAAACTACGGTGAAGGGGGCCAAAAAATGTTGAGAACCACTGTCCTAGAAAGAGCAAACGTGTTACTAGTTTCAGTATCCCCCCATTCATTGTGGTGTTCATTGTTGGCTTCTCCTTTCCGTTGCTAATTACCATTCTCGCATCGTTGGTAACCTATGGGATAAGTGAGCCGGCCGCTTAGAAAGCAATAGCAAACTACTGAGCGTAATCTTGCCAAGAAATCAACGACAGCGGTAAAATGCTGGTGTTGACAGTGATGTCATGTAAGGGATATGCGGGGGGGAAAAAAAACCTAATACACGCGCTGCACTGGGCCTATTTGCTTGCTCCACATGGTCTTGTAACCCCTGATCATGTTCTGCTAGCAACACTGTGTCATCAGCAAATCTGAGATTGTTTAATATTATTCTGTTGATGTTCTATCCATGGAATGCTTCAACTTGTGGAAACTCTGTCTCGGTATACGTTTGAAAGGATATGTATAATGCGTATCTCTGGCGTACACCTCTTTGTTTTCCTATATATGATATGTCATTATTTTATGTGTAATTGTTACCACTTGTTGCAAGTATGGATTACAAATAAGTCTAATATCGTTTCTATCTAATCCTACACCCTGAAGACAGGTAATTATATGTGCATGTTGTTTTCTGTCGAATGCTTTATTGTAGGTTATAAAACATATATACATGTTTTTCTTTACGTTTATATAGTTGTAATTCAACAACCTTAAAGAAATCTCCATTTTCATCTACATAGTGAGTGTTGTCCACACACTCTTCTTGCTTCCTACACAAACAGCCTCTCCAAATGTGGATCCTATGTGTGTTTTGCTGAACTCTCCACTCGGCCCCAGGGATTTCTCTAACGCTAGTCTAATAATGAAGTGTAGGTCAGCATGGCCGAATGGATAAGAACGCGTGTTCTTAAATATCCGGTTTACTGATGACGAGGTAAGGGGTTCAACACCTACATCAGGCAGATGGACTAAAATGTTGACCTATCGTCCTTGACATGGAGAAGTAAATTACAAGTACCTCTGAAGTCGTAGTGGCTTCGCCTGATGGCGAGGGACACTGATAATAGGGAAAGCTATTCCATACATAAAAGTCAATCCAGCACTACTAGAAGTAGTGTGTGGACTACACTTGAGTTCAAAGTGAGCGAGCGCAAAACAACAACAACAACAACAACAACAACAAACAAATAATGACGTAACTCGCCTCCCAAAGAAACCGCAGCAGCTAATTCCTCAGACCGTTTATTTCCTTTCCTGGACAATCTATTATATGCTCTTGACTTTTGTCCTTTTGAGCAATGCAAGCCGCTTCACGATAGTTTCTATTTTACGAAGCACGCTTTGCGAGTCAGTTTCAAACACATGTTGGTCTTGGCTACTCTCCAGCAATCGGGGAGTCGCCACAACAACCTCCACCTCTATTCTCGTGCCAGATGTGGTGACATCATACGCCAGACTCTCCTCTTTAACACAGTGTCCCTTGACCTTTGCAGCGAAGTGCCATTTACTCATTGTATTTCTCATCACATACACATCAGCGTAATTGGCCGAAAAATTAAATTCCAGCCGTAAGCAACTGAGATCAGATGAGTTGCCATCTTCACAGCTAAGGTCAGCTGCAATGTATTTCTAGGAATCCGTGTATCCTGTACATCTCTTGCTCCAATTTAAACCGCCATCTCAATTTTCTACATTAACAAACAACATAAAAAAGAAAAGTAATATAACACGCCTACGCCGGAATAAATCAATATGTTACTTATTCTAAATCCAGCTAGATTCATCATTCTTTCATTTCCGAGACATGCGCATTTCTCACTCTAAGCATAATACAAGTAATTACTTTTTAAAATTACTCTGATATTGCCCACTGTTGTTTCTTCTTTGCCTTTTCGTGATTTAAATGGTTTTTGAAACGCGCAGCTGTTCATTTTCTGTCTAGCTACACATGTTATAGTGTCATATTTCTTCGTGTTAAGTTACCAGGTCTGAAGACTGGTATAAAGTTATTTATACATGGCATTTCACTTTACATGTAGCTTTATGGCCGCCCTTAATCTTAATATTGTAAAGTTAATATAATAGTTCCCTTATCTTGCACATAATTATGAGGGATATGCATGCTACATTAATCCATTGTGTGTAAATAGGAAAAGGACTTCTTTACGCTCCTTAAGGCGCCTTTGGTGTACGGTGCTAGACCTATATTTTGTTTTACACCAAATGGCACTCAGTGGACGAAGTGGTCAACGTCACATCGGACGCCTTTACTTCCCGAAACATTTTCTGGTACTCATTTTTTTTTTTTTTTGCTTACTCAACCTGGGAACCTTGGTCGTTTTAAAAAATCCCTTCCCATGCACAATCGAACCCATTTCCACTGGACCGCCAGGTGAGCGTCTTGCTACTATGCTATCGTGATTCCATCTATTACGTATATATTTTCAATTTTTTTTCTCGATATTTTGTAATCACAGAAGAGTACACCAACATAATCTTTGCGATTTTAACAAGCCTAGGACTCCTAACAAAGGACACTTTGCTTACACGACCCCTCCCTGGCTTGCGCCGCCTTTATCCAAGAAGCCTAGACAGCCAGTTCACACATTAGAAATCAGAGTCATAATTTCCCCGGGTTCGACCGTCATCATCATCATCATCATCATCATCATCATCATCACCATCATCATCATCATCATCATCATCATCATCATCATCATCATCATCATCATCATCATCATGTGGCTTGTAAGGTGGCATCGGCACCCATGTCTCTGCGCCGATCTCGGTCTGTGGACTTTCTGGATCAATTGTACTGCCCTTGTGTAGGACCACCGGCCGTCATTTCTCTGGGCTTGCCTCTGTGTCTTCTTACGCCGATCTTTTCTCTGGTTATTAATTATGTATCAGTCGTAGATATTTGACTGAAGCCTAACACTTGTCTAGATAGAGGCGGGAGTGGACTTTCTGACTGTGGGGACAATACAGAACACAGAAAGTCCTCAAATTGACTTGATCAGTTTAGAGGTGATGCTAGAATCATCAAGTGACTTATTTTAACACCGAAATAGATGGAACAAAGACACAAACGAAGGGCATTAAGAAGAAATAAAAGAATAAAAGTTATAAAAAGGAATTTAAAAAAAAATATATAGAATTATCTATAGAATGAAAAAAAAGCCATAAGAAAAGCATATGAACAATTAATTTTGTCGGAATACGTGGAAGAATTAAACAGACAAGGGAATTGACCAAGAGCAAATGCTACCATAATACAATGTGAAATAAAAGCTACTAAAGAAATGACGAACAGAAAATTCCCCCAAAACACACAGACGAGTGAATGTTACTAGACAAACGATGAAGAATGAATGCCACTAGAATACACATCAGAATGAAAGATATTAAAATATAAAGATTATTGAATGCCGCAATATTGCATTGAAAATTGAAACATATTAGAGATTTGACTTAGAATGCGTAAATCAGAATACACAGATTACTTAAAGATATTAGAGAAATGATGGCAGTAAGAATACTAGCAGCATGGAAAAATTAATGATAGATATTCTAGAAATACGCGAAGAATGAATGCAAGAAGTATAGAAAGAATTCAGAAATAATACCACAGGCACAAATTATGTCCAAGGAGGACAAGAAAGAGTGAAGTATGTTACAGAATAAAATAAAGAAAAATAAAACAAAAACATATAATGACGTGATGAAATATTCAACATGAGAGATACAAACTTGAAAAGAATAACACGGGTAAGAGCAGAATGAAAAACGTCTGAGATATTCTGGTCAAGGACTAGTTTGTACGAGACACAGCGGAGGATGGCATAAAGAATGAGGACAACCGCTTGAACACAATGGAAGCGTACCAGATATGGACATAAAGAAGAACCTAAGATGGGCGTGAACAAAACATATGAAAATAAGTGGCAGATGATACCAGAGAAGGATACGCAGATAAATCATGCCAGAGAAAACAAAGAAGAAAGCTGAAACATATCAGAGAAGCACAGAAATAATAGCATGTTGTTTGTGTTCGCCCGTTTTTAGCTCAACAGTAGTCCATAAACGTATTACTACTACTACTACTACTACTACTACTACTACTACTACTACTACTACTACTAATGTACTGAACTGAATTGTTCCGTGTGAATTAGCTTACACTTTTACCAGTGTCTTTCGCCATCAGACGAACCCACTCCGACTTTCGAAGTAATTGTAATTTACGTTCCCCAGTCAAGGACAAGATGTCGACTTTTATAAATAAATATATACACATTGTCTGGCCCACATAGAAGAAATCAAGAAATGGTATTCCTGCAGCGAGGCGCTGTCGTAATTTGGAGGTGGTTGGTTCGAATTCAGGTCGGTAACTATAGCTTTCAATGTTTATGTTGTCTAGTGCGTCCCCTAGTCTCTAATTCTTACCACTACTTCTATGAGCGCCATACCCGGCATACCTGTCTTTTTATTTATGAGCTGTCTTAGTGGCCTCAAAGGGTTCCCCCCCCCCCCCCCCCAATTGATACTTATGTGTAATAAATGTCTACATGTTAGTCCAACTGACCGGTATTAGTTAGTCGACAGATCATCCTCGTTGCACATCGGACCATTCAGTCCATAAGTGCTCGGATCCCCTCCTCAGCAAATCCCGCAGCGTGTAGCGGCTAACGACGCCAGTTCTGTGTTGGTTTATCAATCTTCTTTGGCTTCCTGCGTAGTGTTCTTGTTTGGCCACCCCTCTTTTAATTTGCTGCTCTCGCAGTCTGGCCATTGTTGTAGATTCACAGTCATCACTTGGTTCTTGCAAAAGTCTCACTTCTCGTAGAGCATTCAGAATGTCAGCCTGGTCCATGGCGCGTCCGCCCTCAACAGTAGCCTCACCTGCGAGCTTGTCAGCCCGCTCATTTCCTTGTACTCCCGCATGCCCTGGCACGAAGATGAAACTAATCTTTGCCAGCCGAGACCGCTTCAGAGGCAGCAACCATTCTCTTCGGATCGACCCCTCCTCTATCCTCTTGATCATGTTCATTGAGTCGCTAAGGAAACAAGCCCTAGTGAATGTCTGTGTCTCGAGCCACGTTATTGCTTTACTTACTGCCATGACTTCCATGGTCAGGCTACTTGTGGTTTCAGTGAAAGCACCAGAGTCCTCCTTCACAATTCTCCCTCCGGCCCGAGCTGTAAAGGCCCATGAGCTTCTCACATGTCGGACGACCGACCCATCTGTGTAGATGACCGCGTCACTGTCTAGCGAATTCTCGAAAATCAACGCTTGTACTTCAGCCTCAACAGCAGCCGGATTTTCTTGTCTGCATTTTCTATCTAGTTGGATGCAAACTGAAAAGGATGTGCAGAAGTCTGTTGGCACTTGCACCCACTCCTCGCCAGGTTCTAAGTCCTCAAGTGAACACACCTGTTGAAGAATGTCCTCGGCTTGACCCATCCACGACCGTCCTCTTTTTAACCTGCTGCCCTTCACCTTCCTAATTTCACTATGCAGTGGATGCTGTGTGTTTGCGTTAATTCTGAGGTAGGCACGTGCCCTGCAAACTTGCATTCTCTCTTCAATGGTTGGAAAATCAAGAAGGTAGCGCATCGCCCTGCATGCTGTATCTCTTGTACATCCAAGAATAATGCGCATAGCTTCATTCTGTATCCTTTCCATCCTTTCTATCTGCTTATGGCTGACAGTCAGGATTGCCATTGCATACTCCAAAACAGACATGACCAGCCCCTCGTACAGAAGACATAGATGGCGCTGCTCACAGTTTGCTGCCGCCATCACCCGCATCGCTGCCAAACCCCGCTTGGCCTTTGTTATCACCTGGTCTATGTGCACCTTATAAGCACGGCTTCGATCAAACCGTATCCCCAGGTAATTCATTGCCTGCGTTCTTTCCACCGTCTCTGAACACAGCATTACAGTTGGTGTTGGATTGTTGACAATATGATTATTCAACGAGAACCAAGTCACTGTTGCCTTTGTTGGGTTGACCATTGCCCCAGCTTCATCACACCAAGTACTTATGCGATTGAGTTCGGTTTGTAGTTCCACAGCAACCTCCTCTCTATCCTTACCCTGACGATACACTAAAACATCATCGGCATATGACAATGTCCTGCCAGGTCCAGTGATCTGCTCACTGGTGATTCTCACTGTGTAGGCGTTGAACAGTACCGGAGATAATGGTGATCCCTGTGGTAGGCCAGGATATATTGTTGTTGGTTCCGAAGTCCAACTGCCACATCTAAAAACTACTTTCCGTTGGAACCGGTATAAGAGTTGAACCCACTACCTCGGCATCAGCACGTTGGATATTTAAGAATGAACATTCTTATTCATTCGGTCATGCTCATCTCCTAAAAGCGTTTAAAATCTAATCTTTCACTCCCTGTACTATTTCCTTCTCCAGCTTATTCTCCCCTTTCCAATTGTAATCTTTCACCTGCCACTGTAGTCGTTTTCCTTGCATTATAATATCCCTCCTGCCACTGCAATTTCTCTGGCGTCATTACTAAATTGTAAATCTCCCTCAAGCCACTTTAATTGTTCAGCAGTACTTTAATTTTCGTCCTGCCATTGCAACCTTTC
>JACEFZ010021529.1:0-50000 GCA_014155875.1 Cepaea nemoralis | reverse complement strand
GGCCAAATGTGTGAAGTAGGTGCCGGCTACACATTTTTCTGGAGTGGAAGGAAAAGCGAGGAAAGACGCCATTCCGGTGTGGGATTTGCCATTAAGTCGGCCCTGGTTGGCAAACTAGCTGGAGTTCCAAAGGCTATCAACGACAGGCTTATGACCATCAAGTTGCCCCTGCTGATGGAAGGAAGCATGAAAACTATTGTGAGTGTCTACGCACCAATTATGACCAATGAAGATGATGTCAAGAACAAGTTCTATGAGGACCTGCACAATGTATTAACATCTGTTCCCAAAGGAGACAAACTTATACTCCTTGGGGATTTCTATGCCAGAGTAGGCACGGACACCACCTCTTGGAGTGGCAGTATTGGAAAGCACAGAGTCGGAAATTGTACCAGCAATTGACTCCTCCTCCTCCTTCAGACATGTGCCGAACACGATCTCCTGATTACCAACACAATTTTCTGTCTTCCCATGCGAAATAGGACATCGTGGATGCACCCTCGCTCGAAACACTGGCACCTCATTGACTATGTCATCGTTAGGAGGAGTAACAGACAAGACGTTCGGGTGACAAAATCCATGTGTAGTGCCGAATGTTGGACAGACCATCGTCTCATTATCTCGAAAATAAACATACGCATCAAACCACTACGGCGTCCTCAAGGGGTAAACATGTTTTTTTTAAAATGTCACCCACCTAAACAGCAAAAAAATACAGCTGTCGTTTGAAAATGCGCTGGAAGACCGCCTCAGTCCCAATGCTGCAGCTAAAGAGGATGCAGAAACAAACTGGAGAGCCCGAAAGGACATAATTTACAACACTGCGACTAACTTCTCTAAAACCTTCCCAAATGTACTTTGAAGGGTGATTATCCTAAATGAATTCTTTGAATGATCCTTGAATGGTTTGGGAGAGGGATGAGATACAAACGTATAGGAAACCGCCAATCCCGTGACAACCACCGAGGCATCTCCTTGCCCTAAATTACAGGTAAGATAATTCTTCTCAATCGCCTCACGGCCCATCTCGATCAAGGTCTTCTTCCTGAGAGTCAATGTGGCTTCAGAAAAGAACGAGAAACTGTTGACATGATTTTCGCTGCGAGGAAACTGCAAGCGAAATGTCAGGAACAGAACTGCGAAGTGTTCTCCACTTTAACTGACTTTACCAAGGCTTTTGATACAGTCAGCAGAGAAGGACTGTGGAAGATTATGGCAAAATATGGCTGTCCACGAAAGTTTGCCCAAATAGTACGGTTATTTCATGATGGCATGAAGGTAAGAGTATAGGAAAATGGTGAACTGTCTGAGCCCTTTCCTGTCACCAAAGGGTGAAGCAAGGCTGTGTCCTGGTACCAACACTGTTCAGCCTCATGTTTTCAGCTATGTTGACGAATGCCTTCGAGAACGACATTGGAATAGACATAAACTTCCGCATGGATGGAAAGTTATTCAATCTCAGAAAGCTGAAAGCTAAACCAAAAATTAACAGCGACACCGTCAGAGAGCTCCTGTTTGCTGATGATTGCGCTCTATACGCCAACTCAGAGGCGGACATGCAACATAATGTTTCAGCTTTCTCACATGCCTGTGTCAACTTTGGGCTCAATATCAACTTGGAGAAGACTGTAGTTATATACCAGCCAACTCCAGGGAATAATAACACTGTGCCAAATATCAAAGTGAATGGTCATAGACTAAGTGTTGTTGACAAATTCACCTATCTTGGCAGCACTGTGTCACAAGCTGCCACAATTGATGACGAAGTGAATGCAAGAATCTCCAAGGCCAGCGCGGCCTTTGGCAGACTGTACAAGAATGTATGGGACAGAAATGGAATAAGCCTGCAAACAAAGCTGAATGTCTACAAAGCAGTTGTATTATCCACACTGCTATATGCTTGTGAAACCTGGACAGTTCATCAGCGACACGCTAGGAAATCAAACCACTTCCACACAGTCTGACTTATGAAGCTACTGAAGATTAAATGGCAAGACAATATCCCAGACACTGAAGTCCTAGAAAGAGCGTCCATGCCCATTATCCACACTCTATTAATGAAGAATCAGATTCGCTGGGCTGGTCACTTAACTCGCATGCCAGACCACAAGCTCCCTACACGAATTTTTTACTGCGAGTTGCGTTGTGGTAAACGTTCTCAAGGCGGCCAGAGGAAACGCTTTAAAGATACTCTGAAAATCTCTCTAATGCTTTTGGAATTCATCATGACACCTGAGAGACTACAGCCAGAGACCGAAATTTGTGGCGTGCATCATTACGCAAGGGTGCAGTCATATGTGAGGCAACCAGGACTGCAAGAGCTGTGAAGAAAAGGCAGGGAAAAAAAACCATTGCAGGAAATCCTCCTCCAGAAACATCAAGCATTCTTTGTCCACATTGTCCTAGAACATTTCGAGCCAAAATAGGCCTTATCAGCCATCTTAGAACTCACGGCTCCATACTTTCAACCCCACTGGATGAAATGAATGGGCATCACCGTAATGACAGCAGACGGTACTACCTGCTGTCTGTTAGCGCCGAACGTTGGGCGGCGCTTACCAAACTCGACACCCCGCATTGTGCCAACGGCTTCGGGCGGAAGAGCGCAAGGGGAGGGTACAAGCCTTATCCTGGTGCGAGGAAATGCAACCCAAAGACAAAATGTCATGGCAGGGCAGACCAGGCCCTAAGCCTTGATTGGCAGCTGGTCTAGGATCAAAGCTCCGACAGGTGGACAGTTGGAGCATTGCTTTGCTGATCTGGCAGCTTCTGCAGCTTGTCTTGTTCCAGATGTATTGGTGTTACCATTCCTCTGGAGTGAAACAGGCAGGCCGAGAGAGGGATCATGTTGCATGGGCAACACATAATCTCTGTATTTTAATTTTAGCCCAGGCTTTGTGCTATGGAGAGGTATAACTCCATCCCTGGTCTCAACCGATCTCGGAATCAAAGCGGGAGGTGGCATTTACGGGTTATAAGTCCTTGTCAATTGACGTGGACATGGGGCGCCACGGGCTGCCTCTGATAGTGGGAAACACCTATAGGTGTCACTGATCAGCTTCAAGCTGGGCAGCCCTCGGCCCCACAGCCTGCCTGCTTCAATGGGTGCTTGGGGCTAGGACACAATCTGAATCGCAGGCTGTAAGACCAATGCACTACTAAAAAGAAAAAAAAAAACAATGTGTCCAGGATGTTCCATTGACCTGACGAATATTGACAATGTGAGAAAAACGGCTGTGATTGATGCCGAACTCTATCGTCTTAACATTGATATTGCTGGCCTGCAGGAGACTCGCCTCGCTGAGGAAGGGTCACTCAGGGAAAACCATAACAAGTTGGAAGGGTAGAGAGAAGGCAGAAAAAAGGCCACACGGTGTAGGCTTTGCAGTGAAAAATTCGCTACTGGGAATGACTGAAATTCCAGCTAGAGGTAATGAAAGAATATTATCCCTGCGCTTGGCAACCTCTTATGGTTTTGCCACCATTATTACTGCATATGCACCGACTCTCACTTCCCCTGATAATATGAAGGATTCGTTCTATGAGAGTTAGACTCCGTGATCAAGGCAGTTCCAAAATCTGACTACATTTATATGCTCGGTGATTTCAATGCTCTTGTGGGCAAGGACCGAGTTCATGGCCAGTGTGCCTTGGAAAATACAACATCGGTCGCATGAATGATAATGGGCAAAGGCTGCTGGAGCATTGCTCTAGAAATGACCTATGCATTACAAACTCCTTTTTAAAAAAAACCAAAACAACTGAATAAGGTCACATGGAAACATCCAAGATCCGGCCATTGGCATCAGCTGGACTTCATCATCACACGGAGACAACATCTGAACCAAACTTCATTAACTCGTAGTTATCACAGTGCTGACTGTGATACGGGTCAGTCTTTGGTTGTGGCAAGGGTTAGACCAGTGTTTCCCAACCTTTTTTGTGCCATGCCCCACTTAAGCCTTTCTAAAATTCATATTTGCCCCCCTCCCCCGCCCCACGCCCCCCTCAACATATACATTATTTTTAATATTCAAAAATTGAAATGTTCACTAAAGAAACTTGAATGATAGGTTTTAGGAAGAAATCACTAGGTAATTATTGAGCAAACACAGTAAGTAAATTTTCAAAACATATAATGGAGAACTGAAATTCAAGTACAAAATAATTTTAATGAAAGATTTTTCTATATTATTTTAATTATTAGTAATTATTTATTATTTAAATTTAGTGAGATCCTTTCGCTTGATGCTTGCTGCAAAGAGATCTTATGTCAGGTTCCAATTTAGTTAACTTCAGTCTCAAGTCTCCCCGTTTTGTTATATTCAGCCGATTTCTTCCATTTTCGAATTGCCCCCCTTAACAGTCGAATTGCCCCCTTGTGGGGCGTGGGCCCCACGTTGGGAAACACTGGGTTAGACTGAGACCAAAGAGAATCTACACTGCTAAACACAAATCTAGCCCCAAGATTAATATTATTATTACCCGCGATCCTGATAAGTGCTTTGAGTTCCAACAGCAACTTGAAGACTCTTTCACTTATACATCAGAAAATTGTACAGTAAGTGAAAAGTGAGGTAAACTTAAGGAGACTCTTTATAAAACAATGATGGGGGTTTACGGCACTGTGGATCATAAGAGGCAGGGCTGGTTTGCGGCAAACAGCCAGCCACTGCAGCCCTTGACTGATAAAAAGAAGATAGCTCTCTTAAGAAACAAGGAAAGAACAACGCGTAACACTCTGAGTGAGCTGAAGCAAGCTAGGAAGGATGTGCAAAAGGCTATCAGGCAGTGTGCAAATGTTTATTGGATCAAATTATGTGAGTCCATTCAAATGCAAGTGTAAAGGGAAACATCAGAAGCATGTATGAAGGTATAAAGAAAGCCTGTGGTCCAATGATCAAAAGAAGTGCGCCATTGAAAACCTTGACTGGAGAAATCATCACTGATAAAAAAAAAAAACAGCAGATGGATAGATGGGTAGAGCACTATTTGTAGCTTTACTCAAGTGAGAGCAAGCTAGCGGATGATGCCCTCAACGCCATAGAGGCTCTACCACCTCTTGACCGCCTGGACACACTTCCCACCATAACAGAAGTTAAGTGTGCTATAAATGAACTTGCATCTGGCAAGGCTCCAGGTAAGGATAGGATTCCAATAGAGGTTATCAGGAGTGGGCAAGACACACTTACTCTACAGATCCACCAGCTAATAGAGCTATGCTGGCGAAAAGGACAAGTCCCACAGGATTTCAAAGATTCAAACATCATAACGCTGTACAAGAACAAGGGCGATCGGAGTGACTACAACAACTATAGGGGTATCTCACTTCTGTGTATTGTTGGAAAAGTATTTGCCAGAATTGTTCTGCGCAGACTTCAAGTCCTAGGATATCAGGTCTACCCCGAATCACAGAGTGGCTTTCGACAGAACCGGTCTACCATTGATATGATATTCTCATTGCGACAAATGCAAGAAGAATGCCGTGACAGAATCAACTACTGTTTATTGCCTTCATCGACCTCACAATGACATTTGATTTGGTCAGTGCTGAGGGTCTGTTCTAGGAACTAAAGAAGATTGGCTGCCCACCAACTCTTCTGTCCATTGTGGAATCGTTCCACACAGGCATGAAGGGTATAATCAAGTTTAATGGTGCAACTTCAGAAGAGTTTGAAATCAAGAGTGGAGTTAAGTAAGGTTGTGTACTAGCTCCCACCCTCTTTGGAGTATACTTTTCACTTCTACAGAAATATGCCTTTCGTGATCAGGATGGTGGTATATACATTCACTCACGCTCAGATGGCGGCCTCTACAATGCTCAGAGATTGAAGGCCAAGACCAAAATTAGGAGGGTACTGATCAGAGAGTTGCTTTTGCAGATGATGCTGCAGTTACGACCCACTCTTAGGAAGAATTACAACGTCTACTATCTGCATTCTCCAATGCTTGTTCTGAATTTGTTTTAACCATTAGCAAAAAGAAGACACAGATTATGTCGCAAGGTGCACATGGGGTACCATCAATCTTTATTGACGACGCCGAACTGGAAATAGTAGACCATTTTACATATCTAGTATGAGAGGTAAATATCAAATTATCCCTAGATCAGGAAATCAACATCAGGATTAGTAAGGCAGCAACAACAATGAACAGGTTAAGAAAAAGAGTCTGAGAGAACAAGAAGCTTACTGCCAAAACAAAAGTCCTTGTCTATCAAGCCTGTGTCCTTAGTACTCAAATCTCAAATCAACTTTATTAGGGTCACAAATTGGGCGCGCAGGCCCGTCTTACATTCGGCCCTTCCAATCACTCGTCTTTCGTTCATCAAGAGCATTATACATTTACATAGGAAGAAAAATAAACATTGTGAAATGAATGTTGTAAACATAAACAAGGCTAATTACCATGTTATGAGGCCCATCTCCCACCTACCCATACATCACCCCACCCACACACACACAACCCCACCTACCCACACACACGCACACCCAGGAACACATACACACCCCCACCTACCCACATACACGCACACCAAGGGACACATACACACCCCCACCTACCCATACACACGCACACCAAGGGACACATACACACCCCCACCTACCCACACACACGCGCACCAAGGGACACATACACACCCCCACCTACCCACACACACGCACACCAAGGGACACATACATACCCCAATAACCGACCCATCCCCCTCCCGCACATCCCCCACCCACACACACTGCCCTCACCTGATCCCCCAACCAAAACACACTCGCCACCCACAAACATTCCCCCACCAACCCACACATCCCACGCCCATCCACATACACATCCTAACCCACACATCCTCTCCCCACCCACACCTCAAACACCCATCCCCCAGCCACATCTCCATCGACAACATATTCCCCACCCATGCACACAATCCCCACCAACCCACACATCGCACATCCACTCACACATCCCCAAACCATACACACACATCCCCACCAACTGACATGTCCCTACCCCCCCCCCCCCACTCACACACACACATCTCCCTAACCACCCATACATCCCCAATCCACTCACACACACCCCACAACCCACACATACAACTTCCACCCACCCACACATGCCTTAACCTAATCCCCTACCACACAATCCCCCACCCGCACATCACATACACCCCCTACCACGCAATATTCCCAAACCACGCACATATCCCTCACCAACACATCCCCACTTACACACCACACACATATCCCCCACCCAGATACCACACAATATTCCCACCCACACAGATACCCTTACCCATCCACCCCACATACCCCCACTAACACACCACAAAAATCCCCCACCCACACACACATACCTCACCCACATAATATCCCCAACCAACACACCACACACCTCTCCCCACCCACACACGCATTCCCTACCCGTCAACCAACACACACTCACTCACGCATACATCCTCCACTACGCACCCACACACCCCCACCCACCCCCAACCAAGCATCTCTCGATCACAATACCCCTACCCACACACATCCTCCACCCACTCACACATGCCACCCCGACACATACAACTCCCTCATCCACCTACACATCCCTAAGCCACTCACACACCC
This sequence comes from Cepaea nemoralis, assembly GCA_014155875.1. Taxonomy (NCBI): domain Eukaryota; kingdom Metazoa; phylum Mollusca; class Gastropoda; order Stylommatophora; family Helicidae; genus Cepaea; species Cepaea nemoralis. The sequence continues at coordinate 42,393 of JACEFZ010021529.1, read as the reverse complement.
CCACCCACACATTCCCCATCCACACACACACATCTCCCACCCACACACCCTCACATACTTCCCCAACAACCACAATCCCCTACTCACCCACACATATACCCCATCCATACGCACATTCTCCGCACCCATCACACACATCTCCCACACCACACTCCCACTACCCACCAAAACCCACACACCCCAACCCATCCAAACGCATACCTCCACCCACACACCCCCACCCACACATATCCCCACACTCACACACATCCTCCACATACACTCATGGCAGTGAAGACTTGACAATTTACTCACACCAAGAGAAACGTATAAACCTCTTTAATATGCGGTGTCTGCGAAGAATATGTGGTATTAAGTGGCAAGACAAAATCACAAATACTGAAGTATTGGAAAGATCAGGTTGTGTGACGGTTTATTCCATGCTCAGTCTTCGTAGACTTAGATGGGTAGGAAATGTTAGGAGGGTGGATGATGGTAGAATACCAAAGGATATTTTTTTTTTGGTGAATTACTGATGGATAAGAGATCTCAGGGTCGGCCTCTACTACGATACAAAGATGTGTGTAAGCGGGACATGACTGATACAGGCATTGATAATGCACATTGGGAGCAAGTCGCGCTGAACGTGTTGCATGGAGGACAAATATCAGAAATGGAATAAAGACAAAAGAGAAAATTATTGCAGATAAGTGACACACCGAGCATGTGAGACGTAAGATGGTGCATGATGGTGAAAATGACCATGTGTTCATATGCATCCACTGTGGACGACCATTTACAGCGCGAATTGGCCTTATCAGTCACATTCGCAACCGCCATGGGTTGTAGTTATTATGCCTTTTTGAAGCACAAACTATCGTCTGTCAAGGCGGCCAGGTGCCAATGACTGAATGAACTTCATGCGTAACATACTTAGAAATGAAATCCTTTAGTGGCTGCTTTATCTGTACATAATATCGCATTGAAAACTTAGTGACAATTGGTAAGCTTGATGGGAAAAGAGCAAGAGGAAGACGAAGATGGCTTGTCCACAACACCTTTGAACGCCAACGGCAGTTCCTTTTTTTTTCGCTCGCTTTGTATTAGAGAGTAGTCCATACTCGTGCTACTACTCCTAGTTCACTGGACTGATTTTTGCGTGTGGATTTGTTTTCCCTGTTCTCTCGTCATCAGACGGATCCACTCCGATCAACGGCAGTAACTGCTATGGGAATACCTTTACCATACATATTTTACGAGAGTTCAATTCCTAGCTTTGGCAAACCGTTTTTTTTTCCACTCAGATGTCTCTTATTTTTATACACCTAATTTGTCTGTGAAGGGGAGACAAAGAAGAAGAAAGATGGTCGACTCAAATCATCATGTCATGACATTCCATTGATTAAAACCTATCATTTACACTCTTAAGGAATTATCTTGTACGGACCAACTTTTATCCCATTAGCAAAACCATCCTGTGATCAAACAAAGAAATCTAGAATGGCAACTTCCAGTATTCACATGCATGCTGGTCAATAAAGAATGCGATATTGCAAAAGATAACAAAGTCCTGAACAGTGTTATCTTGACGCTAAGTAGAACGCCGTAAATTGTAACAATGCAATATTCCACAAATAAAGTTCAAAACAGAACTGTGTATGCTAACATGAAGCACAACCCTGTAACTGTACAATACAATATTTAAAAAAAAAATAAAGTTCAGAACAGCGTTTACTAACATGAAGCAGACCCTGTGACTGGCAGCTGGATGAGGCAATCGCTCCTGTCATTACTAATCTGTGAGCCAGACAAAAACTAACGACAGTTGTTACAGGATTAAAATTCTAGCTCAACAGAAATCCGGCCAAGATCAGCGGAGAAATGTGAATAGGAATGTATCGAGATATTAACTCTTTCGGTGTTGCTGCTGCTGTTGTTGTTGCTACCGCTGCTGCTGGTGTCACCACTATTATTGCTGCAGCTATTACGGGTCCTGCTTCTGAAACTACTACTATTACTACTATTACTACTACTACTACTACTACTACTACTACTACTACTACTACTACTACTACTACTACTACTACTACTACTACATCTACTACTACTACTACTACTACTACTACTACTACTACTACTACTACTACTACTACTTCAACTGCTACATACGATTGCCAGACGTCCGTGCTTTCCGGGACTGTCACATTTTTAAAAGAAGTAATTCACTATCCCGAAAAATGTTATTATTTCTATCAAATAATAGATGTAAATAAAGCCAACTCTTTCTCGATTTTCAATTGGTAAAACTGTTTAATTTGAAAACTTCAAATTGCCGGTGCTTCGCTTTTTTTTTTTTTTTTTTGTCAAGAAAAAAGGAAGAGGATCGTATTCATTGCGCCTGGATGTATCCCATATTGCTCGGTTTCTTTCCGCAGGGCCACCTGCTGAAAGCGTCACACAAAGCACTAACTCTGTAGCCCCAGCTACGACCCCCAGCAGTCTCCGAGAACATTGCATTCGCGAAACGAACGACGTAACCGGGAATCGAACCGGCAACCTTGGGAGCGCGAGGCAGGCAGCCTAACCACTTGGCCACAGAGACTCCCAGTTTCACTTGTATTGTTGCTATGGTTACGCCTGGCCTGCTCCGTGGCGAAGGTCTAACGAATTCAATTCGCAATCCATACGGCGTTCGAAACACACCTGCGGGAGATTTGGAAGCAGACCACCCTGCGTTGGTTTCCATACAGTGGTATGAGTGCCGATCGTTTAGATAGCAATGGCAAACTACTGAACGTAAACTTATCCAGGAATCACAAACAGCCAAAAAGAATGCTGGAGTAGACTGCTACGTCCTGTAAAAGGAAGGTTAGTGCGATTCGTCGGTTTCTGTCTGTTATAACATAAACATAATTCGTTACACAGATCTACAGAAAAATAACAAAATTATAAATAAAAACCTACAACGATGTAATCGCAGAAAAGTATAAATAAAATATTGGTCACACTTTGTTTGGGACTAAAACAGCTTGCATATCCATTAACAGATTCGGTGTTAAACAAAAATTAAGTTTGGACAAAACAAAAATGGATGGCGGAACATGTGAAGTGAGGGTCACAGTTATGACTTAAAAGTTGTTAATATGGTAGCAAAAAAAATTAAAGGGTGTTACATAGTGAAAACTATTGTATATAATGCCATGGCAGATACAGAAAGTCGCTTGATACGATTAATCATTCAATGGCACTTGATCAGTCAAACATCTGAATCATAAAGTAGCACAGGCACTTAACTTCTGGATCATAATTCTGAATCCGTCCTTCATTATTATTCAACGATTCATTCGTAATTCAATGATCTATTACAGAAGTTTAACACAAGATTCATACAGTCCATATTTTCCCTCTTACACCCAAAAAACCCGCACGGAGCACCGGAAAGCTCCAAATTCCCCCTCGCTCTATTGATTACACGCGATAGCCTACAACGCGCGGGATGTTGCGTGTCAAACATTGTTACGTCAATGATTTCCATCTGCTGCATAAAGTAATCAAATAATATCATAGGCAACTGACTTTTCCCGGGCTCTGCAACTAGCCATGACCCGGGAAATTATGTTAATAGCCCCAGCAGTTATTAACCTTTGGTGACGCAGTAATCTCATTGCCTTTGATCAGGGGCAGCCCTGGAGAGATAGTCACGTGACGAAATTAATTTCAAAGCCGCAGAAAAATTATAAGTCGAATGAAATATTCCGATAATGTAATTTACTGCTTATTAAGGGAGGTATAATTGTAAATTTGAGGTGTATTGTGTAACAAGCTGTGAATCAAAGAAAACAAGAAATAGAATTAGTCTGTCATACGAGAAGACAATCGGCGTACATATTGCATGGTATTGTATGATGTTCCGATCAACCCCAAGCCTAAAATCCAGGTTCATGTATTAGGAAATTTTATTTTCAGTAGTTCGCTTTTTTTTTATAAACGTAAAGTCAAGGTTTAAGTCCAGCTAGCTGTGCAGGGCATGGATCCCTTACCCCGCCACCAGTGTACCGGATGTTTAAGCTTAGGCGCTTTAATTATTTCAGCCACGTAGACCTCTGTAGAACACAATGACACTTGACAAAACAAACTAAAGCCTGCCTCTGCCTCTCTTCATCTCGATCTTTCCAGTTGTCACTATGTTCTCCAATACCTCTCTTCTCATCACATGACCAAAGAAAGCTGTTTGTCTCTTTCTTATTGTTGTATGTAATGTTCTAGTTTCAGTAGTCTCTTTCAGGCATTCGTCGTTAGTTACTTTGGCAATACAAGTATTTCACAACATTCGACTGTTTGTATATAAATCAGAGAAAGATGCATGAGAATTAAAAACTCATTCAACAATGGATAAAATACAAAAGTCACAAACACTGAATATCTTGGAGCTATACTAAACAGCAATGGGGACTTTTCGAAAGACGTTAGACGTAGACTAAATATAGTCAGGAAGAGGTTAAACGGTCATAAACTGTCAATATAGTACCTTGCAGTGTATGGCAGGGGGATCTTGAGCTTGAGAAAGAATTAAGGCCGCCTGGCTAGTGCAGTCGCCGCGAACTGTGCAGGTTAGGATTTTCCTTTTGCCCTCGACAGAAAAAAAAAAAAAATTCACCATACCGAGGATTCGAACCCGAGTCTCCCGAAGGAGAATCCGGCACTCTAGCCACTCGGCTTATTTCTTGTGTGTGTGTTTATCTTCACTCGTTTTGAACTCAAACGTAGTCCATACACGTGCTACTACTTCTAGTGCAATGGATTGTTTTTTGCATGTGGATTCATCAGGCGAACCCACCAGGTTCATCAGGTGATGGCAGGTTCCCCATCAGGAGAACCCACTCCAACTTGTGGGTTACTTGTAATTTACGTCCCTAAGTCAAGGTCGAGAAGTCAATATTTTAGTCTAACTGACAGGTGAAGGGGGTTGCTAACTTGGCATCAGCGCAGCAGAAGTTTGAGAGCGGGCTTTCTTATCTATTCCACCATGTTGACTTCTAAACGGTATTAAGGGCATATGGCATAACATTAGCGAACAAACATACACTTTTGAGAACATGCATGTTTCCTATGGTGAGATATGGACGAGAGTCAGCGCCATTTCGCAATCACTGAAGTAGAAAATTTGAACATTTGAGCTCAAATGTTACACAAGAATCTTAGAATATCGTAGACCAAGAAGAAGAAAATTACTGCCATTCAAGCAAGAAAAGGCTAGAGAAGACCTAATAGTTTCCTGCAAGAGAAGACAGAATAGATCCCTGCAAGATAAGACAGAATAGGCCCCTGTAAGAGAAGACATAATAGATCATTGCAAGAGAAGATAGAATAGATCTCTGCAAGAGAAGACGAAATAGATTCCTGCAAGAGAAAACAGTGGGCTTCCGGTCCCCAACATAGCGGATAGGCATTTAAACCGTTAAGGCCTCTGGAGTGTTTACGCTTGTGGCTACGGTTTGCATTAGCATTTTCCTCATTTTGGACTGTTAGTGCATCGTTCCGTCGCCCTGCTACTGAGTGAGTGCGTGGAGCGACACTGTGAGCTGTGAATTTCGTGTGGAATGCTTTTACATCTGTCCGCGAGTGTTTGTAGCGTAAACTGCAGGTTCGGGACGATGGCGGCCGGATGTTGCTGTTATTGACTGGTTTGCTTTTCGGTTCACAAGTGCATTTTCTTATTAGACCCCTGGGAGTCGTTGCTGGAGCTACGGAGTTCGTGCTGTGTGCGGCGCTTTCGGTGGGTCACCCTGCGGAAAGAGACTGAGATATATGGGATAAAATCCGGGTCAATGAATTCTTTTTGGTGACTGCCGCTTCCATCGACAATGAACTTTATTTTCCGTGGAGGACGTTTGTGTTGGAAATTTCTGACGGCGGAATTATGCACAGTGTACCTGTACGGGCTGTTTGCTTGCCAAGACTCCTCTCTTTTCCACTTTTCACATTGGACAGTACGGAGTATTTTGTGTGATATTCACTGGCACAGGAACAGAGCATAATGGGGACGGCTCGTTGCCGTGAAGTTGGAACCGCGACTAACTAACTAATTAACTAACTAACTAAGAGAAGACAGAATAGATCCCTGCAAGAGAAGACATAATAGGTCCTGCAAGAGCAGTCAAAATAGGCCCCTGCAAGAGAAGACATAATAGATCCCTGCACGAAAAGACAAAATAGATCCTTGCAAGAGAAGATGTAATAGATCCCTGCAAGAGATGACAGAATAGATCCTTGCAAGAGAAGACAGAATGGATCCCTGCAAGAGAAGACAGAATAGATCCCTGCAAGAGAAGACAGAATAGATCCCTGCAAGAGAAGACAGAATGGATCCCTGCAAGAGAAGACAGAATAGATCCTTGCAAGAGAAGACAGAATGGATCCCTGCAAGAGAAGACAGAATAGATCCCTGCAAGAGAAGACAGAATGGATCCCTGCAAGAGAAGACAGAATAGATCCCTGCAAGAGAAGACAGAATAGATCTCTACAAGAGAAGACATAATAGGTTCCTGCAAGAGAAGACATAATAGATCCATGCAATAGAAGACAGATTAGAACCGTGCAAGAAAAGACAGAATAGATCCCTGCAAAAAAAGAAAGAATAGTTCCCTGCAAGAGAAGACATAATAGATACATGTAAGAGAAGACAGAATAGCCCCTACAAGAGAAGATAGAGTAGGCCCCTAAAAGAGAAAACATAATAGGTCTCTGCAAGAGTAGGCAGAATAGATCTCTGCAAACGGAGACAGAATAGGCCCCTGCAAGGGACACATCTTAATTTGAACACTTACACACACGAAGAGGGCTAGGTGGAGGCTGGGTACAATTTGCTTTCTCTTAATCTTCGGGTGCGCTGAGGACGAAATACTGGGTTCATTCCTTACACAGGTCAGCTGACCTTCAACGTTGACTTCTCCTTCAGAAAGTAATAACACACTACTGAACGTAAAATTGCCTAGTAAATTAACCGGATGTCGGCGTTGACCGCACCGTCCTGCCAAGGACACGCAACATTTGTGTACATACAAGTTAGTCAGTCGCGGTTCCAACTTCACGGCAAAGGGTCACGCTATTATGCTACGTTCCTGTGCCAGTAAATATCACACAAAATGCTCCTCACTGCCCCATGTGAAAAGTGGAACAGACAGGAGTCTCGGCAAGCCAACAGCCCGCACAGGTATTCTATGCATAACGCCGCTGCTAGAACGCCAACACAAAAGTCCGCCACGAAAAATATAGTTCGTCGTCGTTGGAAGCGACAGTCACTAGAAAACCAGCAGCCAGACATTACTGCTTAAGGCAACCCAGTTGGTTAAGCGACCGGTCAGTCGCCATTTTTCTGAACATGCAGTTCACGCTACAAACAACGGTGCACAGATGTAAAAGCACTCCACACAAACATCTTAACTCACAGTGAAGCTCCACGCACTTAACTCAGTAGCAGGGCGACGGAACCAAAAACACACAAAAAGAAAAGAAATAGTATGTGTGGTTTTACTATAAACATCTGTGGATTCTCGCTTGTTCGACGGCGTTCATGTAACTGAATGGAGACGGGACATAGAATCAGATAGGTAAGTGTAACTCCCTCCAAAAATTGAGAGATGCTAAACACAGACACAGTGTACATACACCTTACAACGAACTCCACTACGGCAAACGTCAATCACATGGGAGAAAATCAAAACAAATAATAAAATGACAATAAGTATCGAATCGACGTTTCGATTATACTAATCTTCCTCGGGAACAAGACAAATAGATCTAAAGAAAAACATTTTTTTTTTGTCCGCATTTCCATCCTGTTTCAGGATATTGCGGTCAACACCAGCATCTTTCAGTTGTATGTTGATTCCTAGGCTAGATTGCACTCATCAGCACGCCGCGACTTTCTGAGCGACCGGCTCCATACTCTCATAAGTAACTGGCGCGACTCGAACCACTTCTAATTCTCGTGCGCTCACGTCAACCACGAGAGTATTCGGGGTTAATGGAGAAAGCTGCTAACTCCTCGGCCAGGGAGAGGGCAAAGAAAAACATGAAATTAGAAAATTTAATAACATTAAAACACAAACAGAAAAAGTCTAGGTATGACCCATTGCTAGGCTATTACTGTGTGCAATTTGTGGGGAGAAAGCTGAGTCACTCATGGTGCTATCCAGTGTGTAGTGAGTGAAGCCGACCCTGCCAGATGAATCAGAATGTGATCTTATTGAGATCACTTACCGAACAGCGAGAAGCACAGTGTGATCCAAGAAGTTGAGGATAAAAGAAAACGTGCATCATGTTTACAATCGATCGGGTGTCTCTGTCCCCTACTCTCCATGCGACATCTATTCGAAAAAGGACGGAGCACTTTTGGAGTTATCTTCGAGTGTGCTGAAAATGATTATTTACGTATTAACCACCTAACATGTTTTATTTACTGATCAGCTACAAATCAGAGTCGTCGCAGTAAGATTTATAAACGTGAGAACATATGGGAGGTCAGCGAATGGGTAAGAACGCGCGTTCTTGAACAGCCGGTGTGCTGATGCCGAGGTAAGGGGTTCAGCCCCTACACCGGACAGTTGGACTAAAATGTTGACTTCTCGTCCTTGACTTGGGAACGTACATTACAAGTACCACTGAAGTCAGAGTGGGTTTGCCGGATGGCGAGGGACAATGGTAATAGTGAAAGCGAATCTACATACAAAATTAAGTCCAGTGCTACTAGAAGGAGTTTGTATGGACTACGTTTTATTTCAAAGATAGCGAGCGCAAAATTTAAAAAGAAAATGAGAACACATGTCTGATGTTAAGGGTCGAATTGCAAGATATGTGTATTGTGTTGCGATCGATTCTTCGTCTCTGCCTACTACATCGACGTAAAGCCGGGTGGGGAATTTTTGTTTACTATTTGTCTCACTGGTTTGGACTTATGATTTTCTTCTAGTATCTATAATCCATTTACAGTCTAGGCATTGTTAGAATGCAAACCTTCGATTATATTTGGAGCCAGCCTCCCACTCTAAAAGAGGGGTGTTCGAATCTGGAGAAAGACAATGTCATGAGAGCAATATTTTCAGAGTATGTCATATCTTCCTATCCGATTCGATCTCAACTTTGAAAATAAAATGTCAAGATTTCTCGGAAAAGCGCAAAAAATAATGATGTCCTTAGTTTTCGCTGCCCACAAATACGCCTGGCAACGGCAACGAAAAATAATTTACGAGGGCGAGTCAGTAAGTAAGTCACACAGTTCAGTGGGATGGCAGGTAAATGTAGTTGGTGTTTTATACAAGTGTCATTAGGTGACAGCAACATCGAACTTTATATTTCCGTTCATCAGGTGGCGCTAGTTGTCTCATGCGCATGCGCAGCGCATAAACAAAATGGCTACTGTACTTACGGAGTGTATAACCAAAGAGCAGCGCGTTGTTGTTAAGGACATTCATAAGGAAATGCTTCCTGATTATTCTGACAAATGTTTGTCCCGTAAAGCGATGCATAGCTGGGTAGAAAAATTGTCTTAAGGAAGATCCAAAAATTCAAAGTTACGCCATCAGCAGGTAAGGTTATGCTGACAGTGTTCTGGGATTGTCAAGGAGTGCTTTTAACCAATTTCAAGAATGATTGATTGATTGATTGATTTAAGAACCGACATCACAGCATTCGGGTCATTCCCATAAGCGCTCCGTCCCCATCCTCAGAAGCCAGCGAAGGGTACCAACCCCAATAGTACCAGTAGCAATCTGATTATATGTGCGCCTCACCTTTCCTCTAAGCGTCGAGCATCGGCCAGATCCCCTCGTCACTCCACGCTGTCGCATTCTTGCCAGACCATGGTGATCCAATTTCAAGAAGAAAAGTGACAATGTAAATTCTGAATCGTACTGTGGAGTTCTATCAATGCTTCATTGTGCAATTCGAAGAAAACGTCCAGGACTGCTGACTAGAGGAGTATTGCTTCTTCATGACAATGCCAGACCACATACGGCCCAATTAACTCAGTAGAAAGATAACCAACCTTACAGCCCCGTCTTAGCCCCTGGCGACTTCCACCTTTTTGGTCCACTGAAAACCCACCTTGGCGGGAGACATTTCGCGAATGACGCCGAAGTTGAATGTGAAGTGAAAACGTGGTTTAGAAAACAGAGCACGCAGTTCTATGCAGCCGGGTTGGGAGGACTGATAATGCGATGGGATAAGTGCATCAATGTTGGTGGAAATTATGTTGACAAATAAAGAGAGCATGCATGTATAAAAATAAGCCGATTTCAAGTTGTTATCATATTTAGTTGTTTTTTTCTACAGCCATTTGTGACTTACTTATTGACTTATCCTCGCACAATAGTCCCTTTGAAAATACCGGTTGTGTTTTTCGTATCAATGACAATTTCACTTTCTACAAGGTATCGTAATCGTAAATAAACCCCACCGGGGTGGGGGGGGGAAGAGAGAGAGAGAGGGGGAGAGAGAGAGAAAGAGAGAGAGAGAGAGAGAGAGAGAGAGAAAGAAAGAGAGAGAGAGAGAGAGAAAGAGAAAGAGAGAGAGAGAGAGAGAGAGAGAGAGAGAGAGAGAGAGAGAGACCCAGAGACGATAACAATCACTCAGCTGATAACTTATATATTAGCTTTGGGCATTGACGGTTATAATGTCTCAGTTCAACTAATTTCTGTAAAATATAAGAACAGCAACAACACATTTTAAACAGTGTAGACTGACCAACACACAGACTGTCGTCACAACCAAGTGCCTTGCCGATTGCCACCATGCTTCTGCGGCAGCATTTATCAGTTTGTGTGCTGACACCTTTCACTGTCATGACAAGTCTCTCAAGAATCTTCTTTCACTGTCGTCTTCTAACTCTCCTTCCACAGATCTTTCCAGTTGTCACATGCAGTGGCGGACTGGTCGGGATGTCAGCTTGACAGATGGCAAGCAAGTGGACCCTGATGGCGCCACATGAAGTGGGCCCGCTTAAACATTAGATAATGGTCTGAAAATATGAATGGCCTTGTTTTTGTCCTGGCAATCAATATGTTTAGACTCAATCAACCACTGGTTACATGTTTCCAGTTTTTATCATGCACCTTTATACATTGTATGATTGCTGATTCTTATTGCTGCTGTTTGCTGACATTTTATGCTGTTTATTATTCGTATATCTGTAGATCTTTATGGCACATAAAATATAAAGTCTAATTCAAATAAACTACTTGAGTACAGTATTACAGACTGCAAAACTTACTGAGTCGCCAGGAAATACGAAGCTAAAGCATTAACAGAAATAATGTTAAACTATAAGAATCGATTGGTTGGTATTTTGGGAGATTGGTGACTCCTTTGCAAGACGGAGCTTTAACTCTAAGTCCGATCCTTTGGCGTTCACGTCGTTTGAGCCATGAAAACGACCGGCATCTGATGCAGTGAGGTTGATGACTTTCCTTCCGATCTGGTACCGAAGTACTACGTTCACGGGGAATGTATTACAAAGCGATTCTTCCCCTCTCCAAGCTTAGAAACAAGCGGAATGCGCAAGACTAGCACTGGAACTTGGCATTTTCTGAGTGGCATTGTGTGATGTAACCAGGTTGTAATTCCACACAGTACAGGACTGACCGGGACCAGCCCTCAGTCAGTTATGTGACTTCCTCTAATTTGAACTACTTCATTGTCAACATACTCCACCCCAGTGTTAAAAAGTTATTTGCACATCATTTACAGGACTTCGCAATTACCATCACCATTTACGGTCTGGTTTTTGATTTTCTAAGTAAGTTAAGTTGAGTAGTTTGCCATCGTTTTCTGAGCATCTGGCACGCATAACTTTGTGAAAATCAACGAAAAGCGATCTGCTCCAGAGACATCTGCGGCTGACTTCGAATCCAGTATGTCGGAATTATGAAACAGCGTTCACTATCCTTAAGCCACAGAGGCCGATAATTTATATTTATTTATAATTATATTATTTATTATTATTATATTATTTATTATTATTTTTATTATTATTATTGTATTATTTATATTACATATGAAAGAGGAAACCTGTCAATAGACATTTAGACACAGAATGCGTAACATTGTCCTGAAACAACTAATACTGCAGATAACATTGTCACACAACAACTATTACTGCAGATAACATTGTCAAATAACAACTATAATTGCATATAATATTGTCACACAAAAACTATAACTGCAGATTACATTATCAAACAACAGTTATAACTGCAGATAGCATTGTCAAACAACAATTATAACTGAAGATAACATTATCACACAACAACTATTACTGCAGACAACGTTGTCACACAACAACTATAACTGCAGATAACATTATCACACAACAACTATTACTGCAGACAACGTTGTCACACACCAACTATAATTGCAGATAACATTGCCACAAAGCAACTATAATTGCAGATAACATTGTCACACAACTATAACTGCAGATAACATTATAACACAACAACTATTACTGCAGACAACGTTGTCACACACCAACTATAATTGCAGATAACATTGCCACAAAGCAACTATAATTGCAGATAACATTGTCACACAACTATACTGCAGATAACATTATAACACAACAACTATTACTGCAGACAACGTTGTCACACACCAACTATAATTCCAGATAACATTGCTACAAAGCAACTATAATTGCAGATAACATTGTCACACAACTATAACTGCAGATAACATTATAACACAACAACTATTACTGCAGACAACGTTGTCACACACCAACTATAATTGCAGATAACATTGTCACAAAGCAACTATAATTGTAGTATACATTGTCACACAACAACTATACTGCAGATAACATTGACACACAACAAACTTTACTGAAAATAGCATTGTCAAATATCAAGTATAATTGCAGATAACATTATAGTACAATAACTAAAACTGAAGATAACTTTGTAACACAATAACTATAACTACAGATAAAATTGTCACACGACTATAACTGCAGATAATATTTTGCAGATAATATGCTATGTGGCACAAAAGCCTGGACAATGAACAAGCAATTAAAAAGTCCAATAGATGCCCTATAGATGTGGATATACAGAACAATATGCAGTATTTCATAGAAACAAAAACAATTAAATACGGATGTTCTATGAACAATTTAGGAATGAAAAGGGAGTTGATGAAAGAAATTTAAAAAACAAAAATAGGCAAGTGAAATATTTCGGCCACGTTAAAAGACATCAATCAAATACCATGCCGGTAAGCGAGGGCGGTCATGACTCGCAATTTCACTCGATCACCAGAGTCGTAAGTCAGCTCAATGTTCCTGTCTCGACCAGGCCATTTACCTTTGTTCTACCTGAACCTGCTCTGTAGAGAGAGTGGAGACTTGCGCGAACTGGACTATCATCTGTCAGGCAGCCGCTTAGTCAGCTTCGTCTTGGGAGTCTAGGTTCCAGCTTGTACGGGTCCAGTCGTCACAGCAACAGTGACATCCATAACCCATGTAAACAATACTCATTCTTTCTCACTCTCTTCACTCACCCTATTAGAACATATTCATATACTTAAAGCTTAGTGGTCATCAGAAGGGGGTACTCGTCTTCCCTGACGATCCCTCTTCATTCGGTCACCATATTTCGTTCTCCCCTGGTCCTAAATCCCAGACAGAAGTAAAACGGTTTATGTGCCACCCATATCCTTTCCCTTTCGAGTATGAGTGGTGTGCCTATATAATTCTTTCCCCCTCTTAGGTAGAAGGTAAAGAGTGGTAGATGTACATGGTTTCTCTCACCTCCCCCCCCCCTCCCCGCAGAAGGTAAATAGTGGCCTGTGTATACATGGTGTCTTCATCCATGTAGACGGTCAAAAGCAAACTCCGTTCCGTCACCCCTTCATAGCGGCGTGATCATATATTGAGCGGATAAACGTGGATCCGCGTTCTTATATTTGGAGCACATTCCCTCTCTTCCCTCATCAAGGTGAAAGAAAATACCCCATTGTTACTCATAATTAGTGTTCTTAAATTATAAGACAATCAGAGTATAGTACACGGTAGAAGTATCAGTTGTCCTCTTTACCCCGCCGTTTGTACCACTGTAAAATATATTAACCCGGTTGAACTTCTCTGCACACTCCCTGGTACTCGATTGGTGGAATTGTACCCTTTATCTCGCATGCCGTACGTAGCTACGGAATTCCGATTGCCTGCGTCACGGAGCATTCTAGCTAATCGTTTACTACAGGTAGATATGTCATGCACATATACCTCTGGCAGAGGGGAATGTAACGGGGCGAGTAATGACCTTGGTTATTCGCTAACGAATATCAGTTATCGATAATGAAGCGTTTTACTAGCGAGTTTAAAGCGATCTGATAGCATCCAACTCGGCCGCAACAACCGTTCAATAGCACCTCATTAATATTCATGACCTGCCTTGTTCTTGACACACTAACGGGAGACTCGGCTCGCGTAGGCAATTGTACAGTTTGTTCTACCACTTCTAGAAAGTAATATAAATTCACTTTACCTTAGTTAATAAAAACCACCTTTAGAACTGGCCATAGTTAACTGTCGAGAATCTTTAACTTCCATCTAGACAGACTGGGACAGGACAAAGACGTCGTTTCAACGGTAAGAAGTAAACACATCTGTGGCCGATTGACTGAGCGAACCTTGTTCTCGTCCTACGTCTCGGGGGAGAACGGAGAAGTCAAGTTTCTAGGGAAATTTAACTTTCTTGGAGTTTACAACCCCCACCCACGTGAAAAACAGATTCAGTAAGTTCAGTTCCCTCCGGGTGCAAAAGAACCTATAAACTGAACTTCTGGAAGTCGCGAGCAAGTTACCGCGGCTAGGATCCTCCCACGGTTCCCCGGCTAAAAATAGCACGGGATTTCCCGTACCAGAATAAGACATGGGGACATTGCCTACTGGCCGTTTTGTTACATCTACAAAATGTGATGTTAGGAGGAGGAGGAGCAATAGCAGGAGGATGGGGAAGGAGGAGGAGGAAGAGGAGGAGGAGAAGAAGAAGAAGAGAAGAAGAAGAAGAAGAAGAAGAAGAAGAAGAAGAAGAAGAAGAAGAAGAAGAAGAAGAAGAAGAAGAAGAAGAAGAAGAAGAAGAAGAAGAAGAAGAAGAAGAAGAAGAAGAAGAAGAAGAAGAAGAAGAAGAAGAAGAAGAAGAAGAAGAAGAAGAAGAAGAAGAAGAAGAAGAAGAAGAAGAGGAAGAAGAAATAGAAAGAGAATGAGAAGAAGAAGGAGGAGGAGGAGGCGGAGGCGGAGGAGGAGGAGAAGAAGAAGAAGAACAAGGAGGAGGAGGAGGAGGAGGAGAGAACTGGCAAACGCATCACATAATACTGCTCCTGGGTATATATGAATGCCTCTCACTCCCATGGTATAACCTAACCTCTACCACCTTCGGAGTAAAGCTAAGCTCCATCTATACCCCATTCTATCCGTGTATCTAAGTGGATGATGGCCCGTCTAGATTGGCGGCGTGAGCCAAAGACCCGACCAGAATACATCAACGCTGGCACAACATTTACATGAAGCGATAACGGGTGGGTGTCCCGTGGACTGCTTGAATCAACACAGCGAGAATACATGTTAACTGTCGTTGATGTCCAGTCTGGCATACGTGAATGTTTTCACACGCAATGTTTGAAAAATAAATTTAGCAGCCATGTTAGGTTATGTAACCATCTTAGCGTGATGGTTGTTAATGAAATAGCTTATCAACACATGTCTCAGAGTTCGACTAGTAGAACAGAGCGGATCTACCAGAAGGATGAAATAAAGTGCACAATCTATGCAATGGTTATGGCTTAGATTTAGACGTACATATAAAGAGAGGTGTGGGGCAAGAGTGTCTTTTATCCCTATACCTAGGTATCGTCAAGTTAACATTCAACAATGCAAAACAGTTTCTCACACGCAAACAGTAAAATTATTAATTACAATTCGGAGTAGTCGAGTGTTACATTCACTCTGCATTGTTTACTCGTGTAGAAACATGAAGAATGATCACACAATGTTAGGGTAATATTGAAGCTTTCAAAATGTGGTATACAGACGAATATGGGGAACAACAAGGCAGGGGCAGAAAGCACAGAATTGCAAAAAAGCTGGAATTTACGAACACTTTACTGAATAAGATTAAGCTCAGATAATTACGATACTTCGGCTACATAAAGAGACACAACTTCTTGTTAAGGACCCACTGAAGAGTAACGTATAGGTAAAGCTTACAATGTTGAGTTGAGTTGAGTTGAGCTAAGAACCGACATTACTGCACTCTTTTAATTCTCACACGCGTTGCGTGCCCTCGTTCAACAGCCAGCGAAGAGTCATACTACTAATCGTTCCTAAAGCTGTCTGATTGAAAGTTCTCCTGGTCTCTCCTCGTAGCTTTTAAGTTCTTCCAGAACCCCTGCCGATCCCCCGCAATCGCATTCTTTCCACATACGGGTTCTCAGTCTGTCCCCCCACCTTCTCCACCTGGTCCCACAAGCGCATGACTACCTCTCCCTTGTCCGTAGGTGATCTACCACCAAGAGGTGCATTGACTGTCAGTCTATCAGCCTGTTCATTCATCATGGCCAGGGCAAAAAAATCCATACAAATCTCACAGTATGTGCCTTGTGAAGCGAGGGTAGCCATTCCCCACGAAACATTCCTTTCTCCACCTTACTAAGCATACTCCTTGAGTCTGTAATGAATACAGCGTGTGGTGCAGTGGTCTCCTCTAACCAACGGCTTACAAGAGGAGGACGACGTTACATCTAGTTGGGCAGCATCAAGAGATGGACTGGAAGAAGTATGTACGAGTGCAACGAGGATGTTAGAGGTTCATTACCTTCGACTTTCAATATGGAGATCATCAATATGTTCCCTGCCAACTGACGTAGATGTTCATGCATGTCCTCAGATCTCCTTGTCTGGTGTTCAGGATCAGTTTAATACGGAGATGGACGTTGATGTTGATAACGATGATGATCATAACGATATGATGATAATGATGCTGATAAATGAAAGCTTCATATTTTCGTATACTGCATTCAACGAACAATAATTAATTGTTTATATTGAATATGCAGAAGCATTGTATTATTAGTCGAATCCAGCCGTTACCACGTAAAAAAGAAAGACTCCCCACTACGTGTTAGATTACCGTGGATAATACGTCCTATACATTCCCGCAATACCAGCAACGATGTACAACATATCTCAGTTAGAGCTAGAAGGGCCATTCATATTGTTCATACAACATGATATATAAATCTGCAGTATGCACCTAACAAGATGCAGCCGACGATGCCAGGCAAGAAGTCGTGCAATATTTTGTTTATGTTGTCTGTGTTTAACTTCATATTTCCTAGTATCTGAGACCGAACTGTTTAGCACCTTTCACTTTTTGGCTGTTTGTGATTTATGGCAAGTTTACGTACAGAAGTTTCCAATTGCTTTCTGAAATACCGGCACTCATACCGTTGTGTTGTTATGTGTTGTTTGTCCATCAAGAATAATGATGACCATTCACTTCATCCAGTGAGGTTGAAATTATGGAGCCGTGAGTTCTAAGATGGCTAAATGTATTTTTTGACATATAAACCTTTGTATTGAAACCGACGCAAGCGGTCTGATGCCCAATCGCCCACAGCTGTGTTAAAAGCGCGGTATGAGGCATTACGAATTGCGTCCTTGACCCTTTCGACACAGTCGGTTGATGGTTGAAAGGTGGTCATATACTTTACAATCTAAAAGTGGATACTGTCGTATGGGCATGAACTATTAGACTTTTACATATACTAGGTAACGGCATTATGAAATGGGGTACTACCTCCATTTCTTCTTGCCGGTTTTCAGTCAGTTATGCATTCAGTTAGGTTCGGCGTGCATTTTACGAAGCTTGGTTGACTAGACAGCTGCAATGTCCGACTTAAAATTCGGTCACTCACGTAACCTTAACATGGTCCATCCCTTGATGTAGTTCACTCTCATGTGACACCGTTTTCCTCTTGTACTCTTGCCCCCCCCCCCCCCCCAAACACACACACACACATACTTTTGCCTCCAACACCAAAAGGATGTTTTTAATTGTCGGGCCTACGTCTTATTCAGTAAAGTTTACTCCAGCTTCTAAAACGTACTGATTTTCACTGACGCCTTTTTTTTAACCTTTTGACCCAAATATAGAAAGTATCTCGCCTTCTGTTTTTCGCTGTCAAGTTCCATTCGTTCAGCTTAACCTAACCATCTTAATCTCACTCTTTTAGTTACGTCAGCATCTTCTTACATGTTTTATAATTGGGCTGACTGCGTGATTAAACGGCACGAACAACATACGGCCCAACACCACCTGACAGGTAACAGTAACAGTTTTGACAACATCGAATTTTTTGTGTAGTTTACTTATGTGTGCCGGCTTCCTGGTGAAGGCTTTAAGGACGCTGTTCGTAATCCCTATACCCACGTACGAAACACAGATGCGCGAGATTCTGCAGCGGATCACGCCGTGCTACTTTCTTACGGAAAGGTATGTGAGCTGGTCATTTAGAAAGCAATGGCAAACTACTGAACGTAAATACATACCAAGACATCAACAGCAGCTGAAAAATGCTGATGTTGACTGCAATGTCCTGTAAATAGGATATGGAGAAAAAAAAATACTGATGTATACCAATGACCATTTCGTGGCTTTTGGGCTTGAACATTTCTGAAAAATTCTTAACATACCGCGAATCAAAAAGAAATAAATGACATTCTCTAAGTCTGAACACTGAAGAAAAAGCACAGACATTCGTTACGATCTGAATATTGAAAGCATGTTGCTGATAACCAATACCATATTCCGAAAACTATACTTTAATCAAATCACAGTGCTCATGTCTTTCATTCACAATGTTAAAATCTTTCCTTCACAGTGCTATTGTCTTTCATTCACGGTGCTAATATCGTATATTCACAGTGCTAACGTCTTACATTCACTCTGTTATCTTCATATATTCACTCTGTTAACGTCTTACATTCACAGTGATAACATCTTACATTCACAGTGCTAACATTTTACATTCACAGTGCTAATGTCTTTCATTCATTCTGTTTACGTCTTGCATTCACAGTGTTAATGTCTTTCACTTACAGTGCTAATGTCATTTATTAACAGTGCTTAAGTCTTTCATTCACAGTGCTAACGTCTTTCATTCACACTTGTTGCTACCTTTGACAGGACCACATTTATTCCGTCCATCCCAACTGTGTCAGGATATACTCCAGGTCTCCACGTCATACACTTACTGTCCATACTAAATACTGTTTATATATTGATGTTACATGCTGTCCATTCTCAATACGGATCACACATTGATATAACATGCTGTTCGTGTTCAATACTCTTTACATATTAGTGTAACAAACCTTCCATCTAATGACAGGAGAAAGAATGATCAACCACAAAATATGTTCATTGGTTGATAAAACAGACAAATAGTATATCAACGGAATATCTTCATTTGAAGTTAACTAATTCAATGCCGAAGGATAATATATGGCCATAAGTGACCTTTCATTTGGACCGAAGGGCGTTATTTCGTCGTGCTAGGGTCATCGT
This sequence comes from Cepaea nemoralis, assembly GCA_014155875.1. NCBI lineage: Eukaryota > Metazoa > Mollusca > Gastropoda > Stylommatophora > Helicidae > Cepaea > Cepaea nemoralis. The sequence goes on along the minus strand of JACEFZ010021529.1, from coordinate 22,792 downwards.
GTTATTTGTTACGTTTCGTGGTTAGTTAAGTTAGTTGCTTTTCCTTTACAGGACGTCGCAGTTAACCCTATCATTTTGGCTGTTTGTCATTTACGTTCAGTAGTTTGCCATTACTTTCTGAACGACCGGCACACATACCATTTTTTTTTGAAATACCAACGCAAGGCGGTCTGCTGCCAAATCTCCCTCAGCTGTGTTTCGAACGCAGTATGCGGGATTCCGAATTGCGAACTTAACTCTATCGCCACTGAGCATCTTTCGTGGCACCTTTCGCAATTTTAATGCCCAGTGAACGGAAATTTACATTATCGTATTTATTAACTTGATTATGTACCATGGTTGGCCCAACCCGGCTTTATTGGCATTGAATTAGTTAATAAAAATGGCTTTAAAGATAACGCAATTTTTAAAGAAGAGGATATTCGCTTACAAACCCTAAATACAAAACTAAATTAACAAGCTGAATTGGTTCTGGATGGCGCTACAATGCAAATGGGCCGGTCTGATATAATTAATTCCCCCAGAGAGGCAAAGCGATTAGACAGCTGAAGTGATGACAATGAATATGCAAGCTTGAATAAGTCTACAAAAACATCAAGTCAAAAGAATGCTATGCAAGGAAGCAAAAGAAGAAAGGGCAACCAACATAGAACTACACGATCGCTACAGACTGAGGTGGAGATTCGTGAGAGGACAGAATTGTTCGATGTGCAATGAGGAAAATTAAGTACGAGTAATTAACTACCTAATTAAGTAAGTAATTGACTAACTAACCTACTGACTAACTAACAAGTAATTAATTAACTACCTGACTAACTAACTAAATAACTAACTGACTAAGTAATTAAATGAGTAACTAAGTAATTAACTGACTGACTAATTTACAAATTATCTAACGAGCTACGTAAATAACTAACTGCTGGGTAAGTAATTGTGAGGTGAGAAATATAATATTGGTCGAATGTCTTAGGAATCCCGGATGTGTTGGATTAACAGTTTTAATCAACCTTCTTGGGGAGGCCATTGAATGGCGCCGAACCCCCATCGTGCAGACCAAGATAGAAACTATTAAAATCCCATACGAAATTATTATGCAAAAGGCATCCCTTGGAAGGCGAGGTGATCAGGGAAATTTACCAAAGACACTAGAGGAAAAATAAACTCAATCCATTACAAAATGTGTCCTTGTGTATGGATCCCTCCTCACGTAGATCACAACCCAGCTGTAACACAGTAGTATATAAGAAATGTGAACAACACCCTTGGAATAAAACATCCACAATCTATAGACACAAACTCCAGGTTTTAACCTAACAATGTATTAAGAGAAATATTGGGTATTGGGGAAATTCTAATCCTGGCATGTGGAAAACACATACCCCTCAATCTATTATTAGTATACAAACACATGAATGACAAAGTTCAGTGTAAAATGTTACATGATCTCCCCCAACATAAATCCAACCAACAAATCACAAATCATTAACTCAATAATCTTCGAATCTATCTGCTTAATGATGGTAACAGTCACTCATGTTCATATCACTATAGAGTCTGATCATAATTATATATTCTCCCAAATAGCACTGGGAAACACTTCTTCTTGTGTATCAAATCCCATGTGATAATGATCTGGTTTATGTAAACTATGCAGTACTGTCAAGAATCCTGACTCAACCCTGTTTATTTTACTTCCATGGTGATACTGGGTGAACATAATCGGGACCTGACATATGAGTCTGCTGTATGGCCCAATGAAGCTGAGCCCAGGGATCAGTCAAAAAGCAGAAGTTCCTCTTCAGACTGGGCAGAAGGTAGTTCCCAAATTCATTGTGGAAAATGAAATTAATGACGACCGTCTAGCTTCTCTGGTTCATATGATCAGAAAAACACTCAAACTATAATCAGCAGGGCACTTCAGCACGACCAGTCTCATGTCAAGAAAGCCATCCCCCCAAACCTGAGGGTATCACTGGAGCTCTTTCTCTACACAAGTAGCTGCAGACTATGGACAGGGTTGGTACCAATCTCTGAATATACTGGTGGATATATGTCGTGGATTTATTTATAGTGTCGTCCCTGGGGTGAGGGGAATCAACACCCACATTCTTTTTAACCCCATATCATTATTCTGGAGAATCCACTAGATTCCGTCCACAACACCCCGTCAATCCCTGGATACCTCTTTCTCTCTCACCACTGGAACATGCCCCCCCCCCCTCATTCTTTCCCAAAACAACATACTACACCACTCTAGCTTCTAAAAATTAATAACAATTTAATTTAATGAAGAAAAGTGTATGTATGTGCGAAGTGTATGTGTAGAATGTATGTCGTAGTGTGTCTGCAGAATCTGACCGGACAGCTCAGGAGCAAAGTCTGATCATCCCAGTAATGGCCACACAACATCATCATAGCTCAGCACATGATGACCTCACCAAACGATGTGTCCCTCCTCCCAGATGTTGACTTCCTCCAGTAGCTCTTTGATAACCCAAATACCTGGTCACCAATCACGGATATAGTCCAATACTGATCCTGAATCGATCACACACAATGTTACTAAATGTCCCTACCGTTCTGAGATTTAACAATCTCTGTATCGTGAAAACAGGGATCACTGTCACTTTAAACAAAATTATTCATTCCTAAATGTTCTAGAGCTTCAGGATTACACAGTTAATGATTTCGGTTCCACAGGAATCTAATAACTGAGAAGAACGCTATGTTCGTTGTTCCTGTTCCCCTTATAACCCATATTGTTCTTTTTACATGTGGTATGGAAAATAATTTCACTCAACTCCCGTGAACGCTATCACTACGGAGTTATTTCCAGATAGTTATCTGTTTCCGCGGAACATAAGACAAGGAAAGACCAAAGGCGACGTGCAGAACCCCAGTAGACACCCCACTGGAAGATCCCACCATTGGACATTTCCCCCATCCCCCAACCATCCTCAATCTCTCTAAATATCATCCCACTACACTATTCTCAACCAGCTGAGCTAATTGACATCTCACACTAGTTAATTTAACAACGGGATTGCCTACTGTCGCCGACACTCCTAGAATACCTAACTACAAAGCAACAACACTATGCTCAAGTCCTACACTCTATCACAAGACTATCCTACATTACTTATACCTAAACGCTATCTAGTGAATACCTTATGTACACCAGCTCTATCCTGAATTGAATCTACACATTGCCATGAAAGACACATGTTCATCAACTTTAATTGACACAGAACACAATAGATTCTTTCCAAATTAGAACAGAGCTAGCCAAACACTTCAGTCTAGTTTAATTCCATTTTTCACACTGGCGGCAAATAAGTAATGCTTCCTCCAGTCGAAGATTGTCCGAGTGACGTCATTCGCTGACAACAACAGGTGGTCTTGGCGGCAACCAAATCAAGACGGCATTTTTCCTTTCATCTTGCGATTCGGGCAAAATAACATGCCGACAATTTTCCTGTGTCCTGGGGAAATCTCAAGGACTTTTGGTTTCGTTTGATCCGATGGAAGTGTTCCCCCCCCCCCCTTCCCCATCAACAAAAAGTTGCAGCTGTCTCTGTAAATCTATCATCTGATCGTTAACTCCAGTGGTCCCGTGACAATATAAATTCTTCAATAGTACCGATAAATCCTTCATTGGTGCAGATAAATCCTTAGCGAACAATGATAAAACTCTCTTCCTTCCACATTAATTATCCAGTGGAACAAGATGTTGTAATCAGCCCATTTGGCGTGAACACAGTTAGAATACTGGTTCTTCTTCTGGGGTTTTGTTCTAGAGCTTTGCTGGTGTAACACTGATATTTGAGCTCATGGGGATCCCTATCCTGGTATACCATGGCCTAAGGGTGTTGAGGCGGGGCAAGCAGTCTTGACACAGGAAAATACTCTTGAGGGATGCACAATGTGAATTTCTCAGCTCATATAGAATGATTCATATTGTCCATTTAGTTCAGTTTAGTGAATCTGAACTTCATACCACATATTCCACGTGTTGGTCTGATAAAAACATGATGGTACTCCAAGAGTAAATTCTGCGACAGAGGAAAAGATGTTGAGCTGCCCATAAATGTGCTGGTCGACCATGTGGCTAGGGTCTTTTATGATAATAAGCATTCCTGACACAAATGAAGAGAGTAAAGCCCCCTGTATGTCAGGTTTAAAGCTCCTAGCTTTTCATTAGACAGCCTTGAACATTTCACTAGGACTACGTATCTGGAGTTCAGGACCCATCCACACCACCCATCTCACTGTCAAAATGAAAAGGCAAAATTCTTCTATACACATTTGAAATACAATCAAAATTCATCATAATAGAAATCTCACAAACATCAGGGGGGAAAACAGAAAGGTGTAAATCACTTATCCTACTTCTCCGGCGATGGAGCTCACTCCAATCCTGATGTCATGAGAGTGTTATTTGCACTTTGATCAACACCTGCTCTCCACTGACGTCGCGATGTAATAAGCATATACACTCATGAAAGACAAGGACAGCAAAATAAAGTAAGGTCATCAGAATTAGACCAAGTTGTCCTGTGGTGACAGAATTCTAGGGTAGCAAAAACATGGTGTGATAGAAGCATTAGGTTGAGATAAGGTCATCCTGTTGAGACAGATGCATCTAGCTGAGAGCATGTCATCCAGTTAAGACACAAGCATCACGATAAGACTAAATGCATGTTGATTAAAGGCATGTTGATATAGGGTCAGCACATGCCAACCCATCATCCCCCGTCCTTAGGGCAAAGTTGGTCTTTATTCTCCTCAGATCAGACCTGGTTCACCAGTGCCTTCTTTCATCTCCTCCTTCCCACTGGGGAAAAGTTCGAACACCTTCACCAGCAGTTATGGTGATCATTAATAGACCACTTGTACATGTGAAACAATTCACATGAAGAGAAAAACATATAATCATTCATGGATTAAAGCAGGATCCATCCAATATATATTCATTACACATAGGCAAAAGTTTGAACACGAGAACCTCTTTTGGTCTTTTCCCAGCCCAACTCTTAGAAATGGGTGGTTGTGGACCGCTGTTTGAAAACCTACCCATGTTTGCAAGCATATCAAGAGCACCCAATTCAGGAATGAATTGCGCTATGGCAAATCCTTAAGACTGCTGCTATTAGCCAGTCACTGAACTGAAAATAAATATTCGGCAAGTCACCAACCATCATTCTGCAATGGTGGCGTAGTGGGCACATATTGCAAGATATCTGGGCGTATGGTATATTCATCTTTCTTCTCTTATGAGATTATAACTCATAAAAAGAACACAACAATCACTCAAATACCTCCCGCATCTTCATGAAAAAGATTACATGATCAATCACACATTCTGAGTACAGGAGTTGTAAAACACAGACTCACAAGAACTTTCCACATCTGGAGTAAGAATGTGCAATGAAGTGCATCCATAAGGAATAGTCCTACCGCACATAGGAAAGATGCAATTATGCATTGAGAGTGAGATTACATTCACAATCATATAGCAACAACACATAGCAGACAAACGTTAAGCATGGTAAAACTTCAGCGGAACAGGCAGGTCATGTCTACAGAAAGCGAGCAAATCAGGCTATCTTCTCTCAATGAAGTTCTGATTTCACAGTCTTACAATTCACGCACAAATACACTGATACCTGCGCTCTCTTTCATCTAGAAGCACAGTCATAGCATTTACAATGTATTTATAAGCCTTACCTGAGATACAGAGAGCGAAATTGGGCATTATAAGGAAAAATCCTCCCCTGGGCTAGGAGAGGGACTTGTCAGGCTGACATTTTCTGGGCAAGTGACAACTAAGTTTCGGACGGGTTCTAGCAAGCCTTGGTCGGAAATTAAACCAACTAATGTCCAGGCTCACTTTAGGATTCATACCCAGTCCATATAAGGAGCGTCTACCTAGTACCCAGTTTTTCCCAATTCCTGGAAATCGGTGACGGACGAACTAGATATATTACAGTAATTAACGAATGAACGACGAACGAACTAACGAACTTTATTTTCAAAGGATAACAAGTTGGGCACGCAGGCCCGTCTTACATTCGGCCCTTGATTAAGTAACTACATGACTAAATAACTAAATGACTAAGTAATTAAATGAGTAACTAAGTAATTAACTACCTGACTAAGTAACTAAATTACTAACTAACTAATTAAATGAGTAACTAACTAAGTACTTGACTAACTACATGACTAAGCAATTAAATGATTAACTAACTAATTAACTAAATAACTATCTGATAAAATAATTAAATAAGTAACTAACTAAGCAATTAACTGACTGACTATTTAATAAATTATCTAAATAGTTAAGGAAAAAACTAACTACTGGCTGACTAAGTATTTAATTAACTGTCTACGTTACTGACTAACTGATTAACTAACTGACTAATTAACTAACTAAGTAATTAGCTAACCAATTAACCAAATAACTGGTTAATTAATTAATTGAGTTAATAACAAAGTGCCGGTCGCCGTGGCTTTGAATATGCGAACGCGATTCGTGATTCCGCTTACCCGTGTTCGAAACATAGCTGCGACCGATTTGATAGCAGATCGCGTTGCGCTGGGTTTTAACGTGTTGGTATCGGAGCCGATCGTTCAGAAAGCAATGGCAAACTACTGAAAGTAAACTTGCCAAAACGCCAACAACATTAGTAAAATGCTGGTGTTAACAGCGATGTCCTGTAAATAGGATATGCAGGGAACAAAAATAACAAAGTGATTAATAAACTAACCGACCGACTAACTAACTAAGTAACTAAAACAACAAACTACCTAATTAACTAAGTAACTTTATAACTAACTAATTAAGAAAGTAACTAATAACGAATAAACTAACTAATTAACTAAGTAACTGAATAACCAGACAGTAACTAAGTAACCATGTAACCTAGTAACTAGTTAACTATGTAACCAACTAACAAATTAACTAAGTAACTAACTACCTATGTGATTATTATTGTAAATGATTTTTAAAACACCTCGCGCTGGCATATTTTGCTTTCGGTATGCATTTTTACACAAGACAAAATTAGTATTCTATTCTCACTTCGTGCACTGGAACATCTTTTTAGGCGTCGGCATTCGGTGAAAATTTGTTTTGGCATGTTTGACGTCTGATTATCTTTCAAAGCAACCGGGATTGATTTACAAGAAAATTATAACTAACACTCAAAAGTAATCACTCATTAAGAATATTGCATGATAAAAATGTTGCGATAAACTCACTTGTAGAAAAAGGAGAGAGTTGCCAAATATAAAAACGAAACTAGACAATAAACGGATAAAAACTGCCATAACGGTGGCTACTGACGCAGTATTCGTATTCGATTTTACATGCGTCAGACATGGTATTATTATAGCTCTTTTAAATATTTCACTCCCAACGCATGTCCTAGAGGGGAAGCAACCACATTGAAAAAACCACAAATGCATAACTTTCAAGAAGGATAAATACACAGTAGACGTGAGTACCGGAGATGACAGATTACTTTAATATGCTTCAAACAAATATAAAAAGTAAAAGACAACATTACGCTGTGGTTGGGATTCAAAGGGAAAAGTCGGTCACGCACAATCATTGCTGAGTATTGAAAAGTTAAAGATATCGAATGTGATTATTTGTTTAATGGCATCTTTGGTTTATATTATTTGCTTGTATTTTTTACTTTCAATATTCCTATTTATGTGTACATAATTGCGACACTGGTGTAGTTGGCAAGGCCACGGGGTGTCCCGGTTTCGGAAATAAAAATTTGAGACGGAGATGACAGATATACTCTCTATCGATACGTGTTGTGGTTTTACAACATAATACTTATCAACTGCTACAAATTTTGGTGACAATTTGTGTTCGAACACATTGAATAAAGCATTCAATAAGAGATGTTCAATTACAGATACAACAGACAACTGCATATATCAAACAACCAAGTGTGGCCCCTATTCAGTCACTAAAACTTAAGACAACAGGGTACACCAAGTACCACAACACAGGTGCTCCAAGCAATAGCTGGTTAGACTGACACAATAAAGAACCTTGACAAAAGCAACACTGCACAGACAATAAGGCACTACAAAAACATAGGTTACACAACATAAACCCCAAGACACGACATAAACAAAGAGTTGTGACACAATTTACTATCCCACCAAGAACCCAGGTCTGCTGACACTAACTAGTCAGCAGCTCAGCTTTCTCCTCTGACATATGTTGTTCACTGATGAACAGATGGGAAACCCCACATATCTCGTCTCAAGGCGGGCTGGCCACAAAACTATTAACACAGAGCCCAAGCGCCTTCCTTCGCGTGGTCTAGCTGGCTGCTACAAGGAAAATGGCCTCAGGTCTCTTTGTTTCAGAGTGGCATTTTTGGCGTTGTCCAGATTTTTAACTCGAGATAGACCAAACCAAAATTCGTTGGTCTGGCGCTATCACAACGAGAACACAGAAGAAGAACCATCTGCAAATCTAATCATTAGAGAACTCCTGTCTGCGGACGACCAAGCAGTAATAGCAAAATCAGAAGCTGAATTACAAGACCACATGAATAGTCTAAACGATATGTGTAGGGAACATAACATGAAAATTAGCAAAAGTAAAACAGAGGTACTGATTATAACTAAAGAAGAAAAAGCAACAACGATTTACCTAAACGAACATCCCTTGAAACAAGTAAAGAGGTTCAAGTACCTAGGAAGTATAATATTATCAAATGGCAAATCAGAAGATGAGATCGAAAATAGATGCAATAAGGCAAACCAACTCATTGGACAAATGGCACCAATACTAAAGAACAAACATGTATCAATAACTAAAAAGAAAGCACTTTACAACACAATTTTCCTACCAGCTCTATGCTACCAATGCCAAACCTGGACAATGACAGAAAAAGAGACAAGAAAAATAACAACAACAGAAATGAGATTCCTGAGAAGAATACTCAATGTATCAAGAAGAGATAAGATCAGAAATTAAGAAATCAGGACTAAAGTGCTACTAGATTTTATTAGAAAGCAGCAAGTCAAATGGTTTGGCCATGCAAGTAGGTTACCAACTAACAGCGTACCACAATAAGCAACGATGTACAGACCAGAGGGAAGCAAAGCAAGAGGACGACCACGTAAACGATGGATGCAGGTAATAGCAGAGTCCATGAGAATATCAATATATGAAGCCCATAATCTGGCACTCTCACGATGTTTATACTTCACCTCGACACCGCAAGGTACAAGAGGAACATAATGAGATGAGATGAGATGAGATGAGATGAGACTCAGGAATCATGACATGAAGGGCTAGAATGTTGGCAGCTGTTAAAATAGTTATAGATTAGAACATTACTAAAGAACAAAACTAAGAACATTTTATTGATTACAAACTATGACAACATTTTACTGATTACAAACTATGACAACATTTTATTGATGTGGAGGTATTGTTGAGTATGAAAGTGATAACAAAAGTGATGAATTATATCTTTAACAATAGATATATACTTGATAATCTTTTGAAATATATTGTACTAGCTCTACCAAAGAAATCTGGTGCGATGGATTGTGGAGAACATTGCACAATTATTTAATGAGCCATACGACTAAACCACTGATGAGAATTATAATGCGAGGAACAAGATGTAAAATAAAACCAAAATGTGGACATGATGAGTATGGATTTATGGAAGGTAACGGCACAGACAACGCCATATACATCCTGAAAACATTAACATAAATAATGATTGAAATGAACAGGGATCTATACATGTGCTGTTTTGACTGTTTTTAAATGTTGCATATCCCTTACAGGACGTTGTAGTCAACACCAGCAATTTTCAGCTGTTGTTGATGTACTAGGCAAGTTCAATGGCTGTATTGACTGCACTAAGGATTTGATAAGTTAACGTGAAAGACGAAGAAATATTGGAAAGTTTACTTATTATTGGTAAAGATCTGGGAATTATAATTGTTAAAAAGTATGCATTCGCAATTAAAAGCAGCAATAAGAATTGACAACAAATTGGGAACTTTTCAACACATTAAAAAAGATATCTCAGACAGGGTTGTGTGCTATCATGCGATGTGCTCAATTTGTACAGCGAAATAATCATGTGATCTATATAAGACATGCCATGAATATCAGTAGGTGGGCATAATGTACACAATGTGATTTATGCTGATGACGTGGTTTTGGTACCTGAAAATGAAACGCAATTGCAAGAAATGATAAATATGATTGTCAGAAAGTTGTGTTTTTTTTTTTATTTGAATGGTAACTACAAAGATAAGATGTTTCTCCAAATGTAACGTGAAAGTAAAAGAAAGCAATCTTAAACACGTCAGTGTATTTAAGTATATGGGTACTTTAATAACAGGTTGATGGATAATATATTAAGGGAGATATATACAGAATAGCGTAAGTTAAATCAACATTTCACAAAATGTTCAGCAATTTATCTTTGTCAGTCTAGGAAAGAAAAAGAATTCTTAAGAGCTATATTGAGCTAATACTTGATGTACGGAAGCGAATAATGGACAATTATTAGACAAGTGAGGAATTATTTGGAAACTGAGATGTGGTTTTATAGAAGAAATCCTTGAACACGTGAGCGTATAGAAAGAGTAATGAAGATATCTTGAAAGAAGTTAACCCACAATGAGAACTGGTTACTAGCATTATAAGCGCACGGACCATATTCTTTAGGCATGGCGAGGACGAGGAAAGCTGGATTATGTTGTCACAATGGGAAAGTTGGAAGGGAAGGCAGACAAGGCAGACAAAGAGGGAAGATACAGGACAATTTGGAATCATGTCATGGAGGAACTTCAGTATCAGAAATGTTTGAAGTACACGAGACGGAAGGCTGTGGACAGACATCTTCAGAGAATTGTATAGATCAGCCTCACTAGGATTGATACAAGCTCTTTTCTGACTTAAACAGAATGATCATCAATGTATTGGGAGTAGAAGATGTATCTCAGTTTTCCAAAGAATTCCAACTAACTAGCCATGACATGCATCAACTTCTCTCTCTCTCTCTCTCTCTCTCTCTCTCTCTCTCTCTCTCTCTCTCTCTCTCTCTCTCTCTCTCTCTCTCTCTCTCTCCAAAAATAATGAATGAATCACCAAACAATATCCAAAAATAATAAAAGTTATCTTAAAGGACAATTAGTATAATAAACATTACCCTATCTTAAAGAAAAAAGTCTTAAAAGTCGAGAGGATCGAATTCATTGCCCCGGGTTTTATCCCATATGGCCCGGTTTCTTTCCATCAGGGCGGCCTGCCGAAAGCGTCGCACAAAGCACGAACTCCGCATTTTCAGCGTCGACCCCCAGGAGCCTCCGAGAAAAGTACACCCGTGAACCGAAAGACATAGCGCGGAATCAAACCCACAACCTTTGGAGCGTGAGGCAGACGGCTTGAGCATTTCGCCACGGAGCCTCTCGCGTTCCCCTACATTCCCACATTCCCATAACTGTGGTACGTTACATCTACCGTTGCAAATTATAATCGCCATGTGAAAATGAGTTTTAGTGAGTTATGTATTATTGATTATTGCACATTTTTCATGCGTTTTAATGCATACTGTTTCTGTTGTCTATGATTAGCTTCATAAGTGATGTATGAATGAAATAATGTACAACAGCACAGAGACCAGAAGGACAGAATGTCATACGGGCCTGCGAGCCCAATTCTTAACCCTTTGAAAAAGTTCATTAGTTCGTTCGTTAGTCCGTTCTCTCTCTCTCTCCCTCTCTCTCTCTCTCTCTCTCTCTCTCTCTCTATATATATATATATATATATATATATATATATATGTGTGTGTGTGTGTGTGTGTGTGTGTGCGTGCGTGTGTGCGTGCGTGCTTACATGTGTGTGTATGTCTGTTTGTGCGTGCATATCGTTTTAAAGTCACCCCATTCTCAAATATTCCCAGTTTTCTCCTCACGAACCAGCAGGTGTACATTGTTGTTGTTAAACTTAGGACAGCCTGTCAGAACAGCGCAAACATGATTGGAGGGATGGGCGACAAAATTAGACAGAAATATAGCTTGATTGATTGAAGGCGTAATTAACACCGAAAAAACGCATCGGTTGAGAAAAGCAAGATTGTAGAAAAGACACCAAGTTGTAATGGATTAAATTGGTATAGAAAACGCAATTACGCCGGCAATCAATAACTGTCTTCCGGTATTGACAAATGGAATGCCAGAGTTGATCCAAGGAGATAACAATGTGATTCGTAGTAGGAAATATTCCACTAATGACAAGCGAATTTATCATCAGCAGCCACTAGTATAGGGGGTCATGGTAGCGCTGTGGCTGGCACCCTTGCTTGCCGTCTCGTTAGACATATGTTCGAATCCCCTTTCAGACAGACAGACAGACGAATAGATAGGATGATAGACATACATACAGACAGAGAGTCGGACGGACGGATGGATGGATGTATGTAAGGACGGATAAACCGACTGACCGACCGGCCGGCAGGCAGACAGACAGGCAGACATATGTAGGTAGCTAACTAGGTAGGTAGATAGCTAGGTAAGTTGGTAGGTTGGTTGGTCGGTAGGTATCTAGGTAGGTGCGTAGGTAGGCAGGCAGGCAGGCAGGTAAGCACGTAAGTAGATAAAATATCAGTGATGTTACTAATGAAAATTAACTCCTATAATCTATATTCATGCACTAATACATTAATCCACCACTACTCCCACTGCAAATAACATCACACAAACATGCTGACGTCCGCATGGCTTTTTAATTGATAAATAGTGCATTTGTATCAACATTCATCGACCAGAAGTTTCTTAACAAACACAAGAGGGACAGCTCCTTGGCGGTTAGGGAAATGCGTAGGAAAATCTGTTGGCGTCAGTAGACGAGACAGATTGCGAAATAATATCAGAATTATTGTAGGCGCAATTTCATGCATGGAATTCTAAATATAAAATAGGCAATGGTGGACTGGCCACGGTGGTAGCTTGCGCAATAGGAACTGGGCTCCGTGGGGTCCTCATACAGTGGGCACTCATTAAATATTAGAAAATATGTTTAAAATGTTCATGACATTTAGTCCTGGTAACCAATATTTTGAGACCCAGTCCTCACTATAAATAGGTAAGGTGGCTTTAGTGGGCGCGCTGGTGTAATGGATGGTTCATAAATAGACACATATAGTATTATTTGGTGCCCATAGAAGTGAGAAGAAGAAAGTAGAGACTAGAGGACGCACTAGTCAACATAAAAATTGAAACCCGGATACCGACCGGGATTCGAACCTGTCACCTCCAAATGACGACGGTGCATGGCTGCATGGACAAGTGTGCATCGACGCATGGCCAACTAGAAACCTGATTTCCTGATTTTTGTTGTGTTTTTTTTGTTGCGTTCGCTCGCTTTCAACTTAAGGGTAGCCCATACACAATAATTTTAGTAGTGCTTGATTGAATTTTGCATGTAGAATAGCTTTCCCTATTAACAGTGTCCCTCGCCATCAGGCGACCCCACTATGACTTCAGAGGTACTTGTAATTTACGTTCCCAAGTCAAAGACGAGAGGTCAATATTTTAGTCCAATTGTCTGGTGTAGGGGTTGAACCTCTTACCTCAGCATCAGCACACCGGATGTTAAAGAACATGTGTTTTTATCCATTCGGCATGTGGACCTCTTTAGGATGTTACTCTGAAAATGGGCAGAGCGCGGTCGGACGAGGGCTTAATGCCTGGTCTTGACGTTTGTTAAAGGAGAGAAAGACTGACCACCTATTCTTCCGTGCACTCCTTTCTTAACCACCATGAATGTGATAAAACGGTAAGTGGCGCAACTATAAAGACAGTAGTAATGGGGAAATCTTAAAAAATATAGTGCTTAACCAGACTACTCTACATGGAAGAAATGGCCAAGAAAGTAAAAGAGAAGGCAAAGGGGTGAGAGAGAAGCAAACAAATTTATAGTCAGTCAAAAGACCTAATGAATTTGTAGACGAATGGTGTATTCAGATAGTGGGCGCTGTTTGTTCACTGTTCGGGTCCTTAGGCTGAAGGCAACGCATCCGGAGAATACGGCGATTATCCTGAGTGAGGCGACGGCATTTTTCAGCTGAGTCAGACTTCATGCCATTCACGGAAATGCCTGCTTTTCTCTAATGATCAGTGAATTAAGTACAAGAAACCAGTTTAAATGTTCGTTTCCTGAATGTCTTTCAGATGATTTCTTAAGCTCTTGAGTATCATCTGCCAGTTTTTCTACAAGTCAAGACCACAGCAAGGATGCGATCCACAACAGTTAAGTAACCTTTATATGTTTCTATGTAGATTTCTATGTAGTTGTATCAGTGTATGTGTGTTGTTAGCCTGCTGACAAAGGCTTAACTGCAACGTCCATTTGTCACTTGTGAATGTGTTCTAGTAAAGCTTACTGGTTCTACTTCTGTTTCGCAGATGCACTCGTTGCAGTTTCTCTGCAGTAAATATTGTGACGTTTCTTTATAAAACCAATGACATACATCAGATTATGGTACTCCTAAATGAATTCTTTTCTAATATGTAAAGTGCCGTTCGAAATGTCATGGATAATGTTTCATTAACGCATTTTTGACATCTGGATAGCTCATCTAGTAATATCACACGGAACCGTAACTTTGATTCTAACGTGTCTTCTACGCATATTCCCTCGTCTTCTGTCAACTTCTTAGCCTTTGCAGTCTCCTTGGGTCATTGGGGTGTTACTACATCGGTTTACTACAAATTTACTGACACTTCAGCTTCCTCGCCAACAAAACAAAAGACAATGAATTGTAGTGCAAAAAAAAAAAAGAAGAGTGTTAACGTGTTATATTGAACCTATTTGCATGCGGTGCATGGACAATAAACAGACAAGCTAAGAAACATCTAATAGCAGTGGACATGACGTTTGTGGTGAAAATACACAGAATACCAAGGACGGACAGAAAAACGAATGATAAAGTCTCCAAGAGAATACTGAAAACCGTAAACTGATTAGATAAATCAGGAGTAGACAGTCAACAGTTTTAATACAATATGATGGGAAATAACTTGAAAACGTAATGACAACTGACAAAACTGATGGGCGAAAGAGGCTTCATAGCCATATGGCATAAATCGGAATAAGTACGTAGACCTGATTCTAGACTTGTGGTCCTGCGAGATGGCGACCCATGTGATCTACATCTTCATTTCCAAACGGTGTAATAACAAATCCCCAACGAGAAAACGAGTGTTGAAATGGTACATAGCTGTGAAATGTAGACAATGAGCAGACGAACTGAACAAAATATAATAGCTGTGTAAATGTGGTTTCTGAGGTAAATGGAAAGAATACCACGGACAGACAGAAAAGCCAAAGAGTAAGTCTTGTAAGAAGCAAATAAAAACAGCAAATTGATTAGAGAAATTAGACGTAGATAGTCAAATTTCTTTGGGCACAATATGAGAAGAAACAAACTAGGAAACTTCGTGACAACTGGCAAGATTGCGGGGGAAAGAACAAATAAACGGCATAGAAGTAAATATCTGGATGGTTTGACCACCTGGCATAGTCGGGACAATAACACAGAGCTAATTCATGACTGGTGATCGTGTAAAATGGTGAGACATGACCGCCCACGCTTATAGACATGTCGCATGATGATGATGATGAACATCAAATACATTAGCGAAACCGGTCTTCGTTAGATAGATAAATTCCAACAGCACCTCCTTGATTTCAGTAACAACACCCATAAATCAGTTTCCACTGACGTCAACAGCACCGATCACTAAGAGATTGCCCATGTTCAGGTTACAGCCATCCTATCGTGCTCGTCAGGTTAAAGACATCGCAAAACCGTTTAACACCGTCTTATCTTCATAATAGGATGCTTAATACCACATGGCTGAACACCCAGCACTGGTGTATGTAACTATTCGCGTTGCCTCCGGCTTTCGTTTCTGCCCTTGTCACCCAACCACTCTATCGGTTCTCTTCTCTCTCCTGATTCTATACCATAGTTTTCTCCACTTGTTTTTCTTTCTAGGCTTTTCCACGTTTTATTTTTCGTTCGCTCACTTTACACTCAATCATAGTCCATAAACGTGCTACAACTTCTAGTGCACTGGACTGATGTTTGCATGTGGGTTTACCAATTTCCCTCGCCATCAGGCGAAACCACTCCGGTTTCTGAGGCACTTGTAATTTACGTCCCCAAGTCAAGGACAAGAAGTCAACATTTTAGTCCAACTGAGCGGTGTAGGAGTTGAACTTGCTATCACAGCATTAGCACTCTCGTATATATACAGTAGGTTATTATTAATATTATTATTTTGAATTATACAGGAAGGGCAGTGAGAGAAGTTTAAATACTGTTAACACACACACACTCACGGTGTATCAATTGTCTTTGCTGTCACTATTAGATTTCTTATTTGCATGGTGTAGATTATCTCATCCACAGCAAGAGAGAAAGAAGCCGTGGTTTGTAGTTAAGTGCAACATTGTACAACAATTATATTTGTTGTTATCTCGGATATCATGTTCATCAGGGGCAGTTATGTTACGAACACTCCATATGACACAGTATACTATCCGTTCTTACTATCTCGAAGGTAAGATGGAAAGGTTACTGTATTTGTGCGTTATATCTGACCTAATGTTGTATTACAACTGTTCATACTGTCTCTATTTTATAGTGAACAATGAGAGAGAAACTGCGTATTATGTGACACTTCTATTATATACGTCTTATATGTGTGTCATTGTTGTTACACTCTTCATCCAACTTGCTTTTATTCATTTATGTCCTCTATCTGTATTTCTTTGTTGTTATATTAATTACTATCTCACGTGTATGTGTGGGATTAGTCAAGGATCTCCATTGCATTAATACACATTAACACTGTTAGACACCAATACGTTGGGAATGCATTCACTATGAAAGGTAAGTACCGCATATTTCAGTTCATTCTGCTTGCTTACTTATATTCCACATTGTCCCATATATATATATATATATATATATATATATATATATATATATATATATATATATATATATATATATATATATATATATATTGTTGTTGTTTGCTGAAGAATGCTTGTCATCGCAATGTCCCATTTTTGTTGATGTCTTCGTCGTCGTCGTCGTCGTTGTTGTTGTGTCGTGTTTTGTTTAGTTTTGTTTTGCTTTTTAATTTTGCAATGCTGAACTACACTTCGTATTTTCGAATTCCTTACAAAAATCCACCCCAATGAGGATACGAACATGTTCAGATGGTACACACCACCCAGCCTAAAAGGCAACCAGGAAACGTCCTGGGAAGTAAAGGCGATAGGGTCATGTGACAATATGACGCATTCGGCTTGCCGATTGGTCTATAAAACATATGGGGCTCGCACCATATACCCAATACACCTGAATAAATATAAAAGAGCATTTTAAATTTGTTTAAACCAAAGACACTGTCCTGTTAAAATCCCGAGAGAAGACTGGACTCAACAAGCACATCTTTAAACTTATTATCTGTTGGGATTATTGACTGACTTTGGTCTACACTCCTCTCTTCTGTCTTCCCTTCCATATATCTATTTCTTTCTCTCTCTCTATTATTCCCTCAACACATACTCCGACAACAGTTCCTTTCAACGATAATATAAAAGATTTATTATAAAAAACTATGTCTGGTGTATGTATGGATATTGTCTATGTAGTTGGTATGTTCTTCTAGTGTGGTTGCCAGATATGAACTCTGAATGTCTATCAGCGTTGTTGCTTCTCAGCCTTTCATTCTTCAAGATCACAGGACAGCACATCAAACAGGACAGAGCTCACCCGGATGATCCGTATGCTTGCATCTAATGGTAAATCCGTTATAGAATGAACCAAAAACTGTTCACCACAGAGTCAAGGTACCGTAATAAAAGTCCCGTAAGTTTATGAATGCACCTGAATCTGTTTCATGACTGTAAGTATCCATCATCGAAAAACCACCACATCGTCACAGTTCTTCTATTAGTCTTTTAGTAATAGCACTGTTCTTACTTGTCTATTCTTTCTTCATTATACATATAAGCTGTCTGTAGTTTTAAGTATCCCTGCTTGCCACAGGTTAACCTCTCTTCCCTTTCAGGGCCTTAGTGGTATATTCGGTTGAGCATACCGTGTTCTGTATTTTACTTTCCTTTATCATTTATTCATCTTAAAACATGTCCCTGTTTTGTTTTGTTCTAAGTAAGTACTTTAGTTGTTCAATTGGAGTATTCTTCATCTCTTCTCTGATTTCACTAGGAGAGTGGAACCTTATTTAGGCATCTATGTTCCTGGAATCGAAATAACACTTAGCGAATAACACACTATTATCCCCTCTTTCCATCATTAGGGACGTGTATTTATATTCCCACTCAAGAACATATCTCCTTCAGGTCAGTTTGGAACACACACTAAACTTACACAAAGAATTGACCCTCTTTATATCGGTCATTTGTGCCGCATAGTCCTTGACATTGCTGGACACCTCACATCCAGACTGCATTATCATTGTTAGTGGAAAATTACAGCTCTGAACCGTTTCCATTCTTCATACATTCAGACCGCAATATGCTATCCAATAATGCTGTCTGCCTTTGTTGCAAACCAATTTTTCCACGCGACAGGTTACCTGTACTGTTGGCCTCCTTCTGGGGCTTGACCTAGAAACCCATGCGCCTGGTCACTCCTTTGTTGGTTAACCCTTTTCCTACCTGGTTAGTCGGTGTATACAGTCGTCCATCTGGGAATCGTTAACTCTTCAGTATTCCACGACATAGGCCCCCTCTTAAGAGATTAGACCGCGTCGAATCTTTCTCACTGTAGGTTTGATTCCCATGATCCACAATCCTAGTCTTCTTCCTCCGGAGCTGGATGTCTGGATATCAAATCCGATCCTACATTCTCCTTACCAAGGATGTATTCCATTGTGAAGTCCAGTTGCAGCAACAACGTCCATCACATCCACCGTGCGTTGAGCTTCTGCGAAGTAGCTATTAACATCACGTGTTGATGATATGATTGGATCCTCCCATGGCTCACTTCATTATCCAGTAGGCGCTCTAATTGACACCCTACTATACTACTAACGACTGAAACTAGTGTTGGCTCCTCGCTCCTGTACGTTCAGTCGACCTACTTTCGACTTGCGTCAGCGACGGCTCACAATACAGACGGATTGTCCCATCCTGATTGTAACACTGCTTCCATGTGCTCTTGGTTTCCCCCGGCTTTTCCTCTGGGGATGTTCCACCTCGTCCTCGATGGACCGAGTCGTCTTTCCCAAATCTCCTGGACTTTTGCTTCCAGGACCATCTTGGGCGATATTGTATCTGGTCAGCCAATATTCGGTTGGAGTCCTGGGTAATTCTCGCTTTTCCCGACGTTACCCACCCCTTCTGAACTTGGTTACCGGTGAAACTTTCACTCTTGTCCTTTCCCTGACTTGTGATTTCCCTCCTCCTGTCGTTGGGTAAATCTGACCTATCACGTACTGTCCCATAGGCCCTCCTATGTTGTACTGGCGATCTCTGGTCTTCGTCTGGACTGGTAACCTTTGTCCTAATGGCTGCCATCACCATAAAGTGCGAAGCTTTGCTCCCGGATCTCTCTTCATATTTCCTAATGAGATGTCTAGGGAGATTTTTCTTCTCTTCCCCGATCCGTATTTTGTAGATGTTCTTGGACACCACCTTTTCCACAGGATAAGGTCCTTTCCATCCTACTTGGAGTATATTGGTCTCTGCTGGACTCCACACTTCCACTTTGTCTTCCACTTTAAGAGCTAGTTTCCTCTTAATTCGCTTGTTGGGTGGTGCTTTCTGGCACTCCGAACAAGACTTCACCCACCGGCGTACATCTCCGGTCATTCCTGGCCAGCAATAATGGCCGGATATTTGCTGCAAGGTCTCTCTGACACCCATATGTCGATTCTCGTCTATGATGTGTCCACTCTGAAGAATGTGAGGACGGTGGGTCTCTGGAACCACCCACTGCTCATGCAGGTTATCTCCCCTCCCAGCTCTCCGATAGAGTAGTTGATTCTTCAGAAAGTACTGTCCCCGTTCTGGTGGCTCAGCACTTCTTTGCAGCTTCCTGTAGCAAGGATGCAACGTAGTATCCTTCCTCTGGGCAGTATGCAATTCTCCTCTCCCTGAGTTGTCGCATAGTGTCTCTGCCTCTTTTTCCTTCCCTTGAGATCCACTGACTACTGTTCCCTTTTGGGCTGGCTGTTTGGGCATCCCCAAAAAGACATATTTCGTGCCAATGATCATTGGAAATAAGGAGTCAGATAATACAGCAGCTGGAATAATGCCCGTGACGTACCTGGATTTAATCTCCACCTTGGCGATTGGCAGCGTCATGGTAACAGCACTCCTCATTGCCGGCTGTATCTCTATGGTCTCCCCTGTAAATTGGTCTGGGCTTACCAAGCTGGCGTCCACCACCGCTTCCCCATCCAAACCGGTATCGTAGAGACAAGCAACCTGCTGGCCATTGACTTCAATAAGTTCAACCACAGGTGGTCTCTCTTGGTCCTGAGTGTCTTTCATCTCCTTGACCGTTTCCTTGCCTTCCTCTTTTGATTCCTCGAGGTTGGTTATGCAATTGGCGTGTTTGGCCTTGCATCTGCAGTCCACAGTATTATGTGTTGTCGACTGGCAGTGAGTGCACCCTGTTCCCTTCCTAGGTTTCCGTGTGTCCTTTTTGTTCCTTTCTCCTTCGCCGACCTCAGCCTTGTCTGTAATCACCGATGTAGGAATCACTTTGCATGCTGCGAAGTAAGAACTTTTAGGTTTCGATCTGCAGTCTTTTGTGTTGTGGGAGGCCGCCTTACAAAATGAACACCACTTTTCAGCCCACTGTCGTTTCGCTTGAGAATTCGAGGTGCTCTGGTTTCCTACCTTCACCTTCTCTGAATTCTCCTCTGTGTGCTTTATATAAGGTTCCCCTTTTTCTCCTTCCCAGTTTTTAGGTTTCTTTTTCTCTGGTTTCTCCTGACCTTTGGTTTGTGTACTTAGTTCCTCAGTTTCACCATGTACTTCCACGAATCGTTCTGCCAGCTTATTCACAACATCAATCCTTTCCGCCCCTTGTTCTCCCAAGAAGGTTCTGAGAGGTTTCGACATTTGCTTTCGCATCTGGTCTACCACCATCATCTCTTCGAGACTCTCATAATCCCTCTTGAATTCTGCCAAGTCCATCCATTTCTGTAGATAGGATTTCAGCCTCAGACTGTAGGCGGCGAATAGTTCTCCCGGCTCTCGTCTAGACGATCTAAACTTCTTCCTATACGTTTGTGCGGTTATGTCAAAATGTTTCATCAAAGCTGCTTTTAATTCCTCGTAATTATTTTCCTGTCCTGGTGGTAAGCGTGTGTACACTTCAAATCCCGAACCGATTAAACCCTGGGATAGTTTAAGAGCCCATCTGCTCCGATCCAGCCCCATAGCGACTGACATTGCTTCGAAACGAGATGCGTACTGGTCAAAGCGTTCCTTAGACTGATCGTAGACAGCTAAGGGAAACTTCATGGCATGGTAACCATGTCCACTCGTATGGGTTGCACCATGTGAAGAAGAATTTCCTTCCACTCCATCTATTTCTCCCTTAGTTTGTGTCTTGAGCTCCAGTTCTCGCATGCGGTATTCATGTTCCCTTATCTTGTGGGCTTCTTCTGCTTCCAACTGGGTCTTCCGCTCCTCCCTTTCCGCTTGACGAACCTCTCGCTCTCTTTCTTGTATGTAATCCGTTAGCTCGGAACCAGCTAAACCAATTGCCTCCCCATTGGCCCTCAGTTCGGCTGTAGTTACTTTAGGAGTTGCCATAGTTACAGCAGATAAGTCAGCACGTTGCCTAAAGACACCTCAAACAGTAAAGAATACTCACTATAAACAGATAATCTACCTAGAACCTATATCATTTATCTATGTCTATTAAATATATTAATCTACAACACCACACAGTAAATCACAACCACTCTCTCATCCACAAGAGGAGATATAGGATAAAGACTTATGTAGACGTGTGACCGTGTGATTAGGTATGTAATGTGTCTTACCACCTATCCACATTCACTCTGTCTGGAACTTTCTCACTGCAAAGTCACCAGCATTAATGAAATGTTTCTACCATAAATGTAATGGCACCATATATCCAATGGACGTCCTTCCATTAAAAGTCATCAATATATACTTCTATTTATTCCAATCAGTATGTCCCAACATGTAGGTACTCCGCTATTCCTGTGCCAATATGCAAGTACCCCTTTATTCATATGCCATGTTATGCCTTCCGGTCATATGGGTATTCTGTATGTACGTACCCCGCTCGCTCCACCAATTATGTCCTGTTAAAATCCCGAGAGAAGACTGGACTCAACAAGCACATCTTTAAACTTATTATCTGTTGGGATTATTGACTGACTTTGGTCTACACTCCTCTCTTCTGTCTTCCCTTCCATATATCTATTTCTTTCTCTCTCTCTATTATTCCCTCAACACATACTCCGACAACAGTTCCTTTCAACGATAATATAAAAGATTTATTATAAAAAACTATGTCTGGTGTATGTATGGATATTGTCTATGTAGTTGGTATGTTCTTCTAGTGTGGTTGCCAGATATGAACTCTGAATGTCTATCAGCGTTGTTGCTTCTCAGCCTTTCATTCTTCAAGATCACAGGACAGCACATCAACAGGACAGAGCTCACCCGGATGATCCGTATGCTTGCATC